>BQNB010007635.1:2273-61861 GCA_026074375.1 Tanacetum coccineum | reverse complement strand
GGATGACGAGAGAGAGAGTCAGGGTTTAGATGACGAGGGTCATGGTTTAGGTAATGAGGATCATGGTTTAAGTGACGAGAGTCATGGCTTAGAGGATGAGGGACTTGGTTTAGATGAGGAGGAGGTTGTACCTGAGGGTCAGCAACAGGCAGTTCAGGTTGTGGAGACAGCCGCGAGTGAGCCTTTAGGACTTGGTTATGGGGCGTTGAGACGCCGTGAGTTAGCAGTAGAGGAGGATCAGGTACCTAGTACATTCAAGGTAAGTCAGAGCTCTAGGTCTGTGCCAGAGCGGCAGGGAACGGAGAGGATATTTGCGTTTAGACAGCCCATCCTTGTTACATGGGTAGATCCCGAGGATGACAGAGTTTACACCGATGTTCCAGCTTATGCACCACCAGCTGCACCTGTTCAGACACCGCCATCTCCTGAGTGGTCGCTTGGTTCCTTACCAGTTTCACCATCATCCCATGTAGTTCCATCACCCATAGCTTCACCAGTGGCTACCCCGACAGCCACCATATCGGTAGATGAGGATCAGTTTATAGAGGTAGGGGAGCAGTTAGAGCTTCATATGAGTATACTTCATGATCACACTCAGCGTTTGGATGCGCTACCACCTACTTTGGTTGCAAATATTGATAGGGATGTGAGAGAGCTATACACTAGGTCAGGAGTGGTTAGAGACGAGATCTTCTCGTAGAGGTACATGTTTAGGAGTTTAGAGCGCGAGCAGGAGAGGACTGCCGTGACGTTTGGAGCTTTGTGGAGGCCCGTGCTGGCATTGGAGGCATGGGCAGGGCATGTTGATACCCGGTTAGCAGATATGTCATGAGATAGGTATGATGACCATAGATTGATTCATGACATGTTAATGCAGCAGGCTGCTATGTAGCGTGAGCTTCAGGAGATAAGAGGCCGTGTTGCTACTTTAGAGCAGGAGAGGGGCCGTAGAGAGCCATATATGGTATGAGATTGGTTTGGATGTTTGTATATCACTAAACTGAGTAGCATCAGTTAGTGTCGGATCTAAGTAGGTAGTCGATTTGTGATAGTTATGAACGAATTAGTATCAGTCGGTAGTTGACTCTTGTGGAAGTCATAGTTATTATGGTAAAAGGATGATTTGTACGAAAGTTTTAGAAGAGTAATGAATGGTAGTATTCGTATTTTGTCTTGGATAGATAGATATGCCTAGTGCTTGCGAGCATGGTTACCATGTGTTATTCGTGAGCTTGAAACATATTCAAGTTGCTCGACTTTACTGGTACGATAGAAGGTTAAGTAGTTAAGTGGAACACCATAAGGTCACGAAAGACTTGATAAAGTTGTAGTGAATAAGTTTGAATTCTACCTACCTTCCTTTTTAAGGAATGGTAAGAATTTGAATAATGTCATAGCCTTCCTAGGAAAATGGAACCTAGAGCACTCAACCAAGTAGGGTTTGCTTGGGAGAGTTTGAATAGATGTTGGTAAGTGAACCATGGATTGTTTTGCAAGAATAGAATGTGATTTGTGTTGTGTGAGACATATACCCTGGTAGTATCAATCATGAAAGTTAGAACCGCTATGAGATTTTGACGATGTCAAACGTGGTAAGAGTTTATTGAGACGTCGCAGTCTGGATCATATTCGGAGGCCCGACCAAGATTGAGTAACCAAAAGACTAGAGAGGACTAGTAGACTATTAAGATAGTAGGAAAGACTATCGTGTTGTGTGAGATGGATCTGGTTGGATCCTGAGGAAAACATAATGACTGAACCTTAGGGATAGGTCTTTAGGGGAATCGAGAGAAACCTCGCTTGAAGAGACTGTTTTGATAGAGAAGCAAGTGCGTTGGTAGAAACCCAAGTGTGTTATGATGAGCAATATGTGAGTTGTTTCGAGACGATTGTTGTTGTGCTCAAGGATTTGAGTTGACTTTCGGGGGCAAAATTCTTTAAGGGGGTTAGACTGTGATAACCGGTAACTTGTTCAGGGTTAAGTATTATAAAATATTGTAGTTTTCTATCAGAGTCTTTTGATTTTGTCAGCTTGAGTGGCAGAAAGCTAAAAAGTTGACTTCGGTTGACTTATTTTGTGTGAAACGGTTACGGTTTAACCGGGTTTTAGGAGAGTCATAAGTATCGTAAGAGAATCACTTTTGATTCATATTTCCGTTTTGGAGTGGTTATGTGGTTTTCTAGTGCTTTCCGAGAAGTTATTTCGCGTTTAGCAAAAATCATCACGTAGTGCGTACCGGCACGACAGTAAACTTGAAAAAGTGTTTAATAAGTTTTGGGTGAAATGAATAGACTTATTTAGTGAAAGATTTTATAAGTTGGTGAAACGTTGGATAAAACTTAAATCGACGAGGTGTGATTTGGAAGTTGTCAGAAAACGGGCGTTTTCGTGAAATTCGGTAAAAGACTGTAACGTTCGTTAAAGTGAAAACTTGGGCAAGTCAAAAGTGTCAAGTGGTATTTTGAAAGATGAGACACTTTTAAAAATAATGGGAAAGGTTCGGTTGAGTTAAAACAAAAATTCGTGTTTTTGGTCCTGATGCGACCGGTAACGTTTTAAATAAAATTTTGAAGGGATTTTAAATTAAAAGGGTGTCGTGTAAATAACCTAGGTTTATGGAAAAGTGATTTTAAACGCAATAAAAATACTAACTAAACCCGAGTGACATTTTAACTTAGCAAGATTTTAGTTTTTTGTGAACCCGACACGAAAACGGACATCCCGAGCGACTTAGGATCCATGGCCGGTTAGGGACAAGCAGGGGGAGACACCAAGGCTTAATTTTAGCTACTTGGTCCCTTCATGGTACAAAATGTTTTGTCTTAGCCTCAAACATGCATTCTATACTCCATTTCAAAATCAAACCAACAAAAAATATCCTTTTTTCTCTTAATTCTGACCAACCAAAGGACCAAGAACACAAAATTTTAAAGATTTAGCAAGAACACGGGTTAATAATCAATAGTGGGTTGGTGTTAGATAGTTATGGGTTGTAGAAAACGATTTGGATTTATTTCTTCGCGTCAAAAACCAAACCAAGAACATCAACATTGTAAGTTTTTCTAAATTTTATTTTAAGTTGTACTTTTATGGTTCTTATAGCGTCTTAATACTAGTTGTACAAGTTGATCGTCGTGAAAAACAAAATTTTAAAACAAAACGAATGATTAAAAGGGGTGTTTGCTTGCGTCGGGTACAAAAAGAAAGGAAAAAGGAATGGTCATTTTTATATTTTGGTTGTGGTTGGAAAAATTTACTCTTTTGAGATAAATGCTAATTGGAGGCTTATTTTTTGAAACTCTGTTTTAAAATAAGCTCATTAGTCTTATTTGTTTTCCTTTGTAGGCTTGTGGTCTCGGCGAAAGAAAGAAAGGAGGAAAAGGAATGTTGGGCTTGGCCCATTTGATTATTTCGGCTTATTTAGAGCTTATTCGAGCTTATGGCTTATTTGTTTGAACTTATGATTAGTTTTGGCTTATATTCGAGCTTATAGCTTATTTATGTTGGGCTTATTTAGTTCGGCTTATATTTTGAGCTTATAGCTTATTTTATTTTGAGCTTATTTAGCTCCGGCTTATTTGGGATAGCTTTAATATTGATTTTTGGCTTATATCCGGTTCGAGCTTATCTTCCTTATGCTTATTGTTCGGCTTTTATATTGGGCTTATGGTTAAATTTGTTTCGGCTTATAGATTGAGCTTATGGTTTAAGTTGTTTCGCTTATAAATTGACTATAAGGTTTAATTTGGTATTCGGCTTATATTAGTTGGGTTATGGTTTGATATTGTTTACGCTATAAGTTGGGCTTTGGTTTTGATTTGGGCTTAGATATATGAATAATGGATTTCGGACTTACAAAAAAAAAGGGTTGTGAACCTTTTTGGGCTTATATAAAGGTTTAAAACCTTAATGGACTCTAAGGCCCAATAACAAGTAAAATGGATTATTTCTTTTGATGAACACATAGGACTTGACAAATGTTGTTGACTCAAATTTGATTTAAAGTGGCAAGTTGGAATTAATAAGAGTTAATGGGTTAACTTTGGGCTTTCAGACCCGAGAAGGGGAAAATAAATAGTTTGGATTTCTAAAGATATAACTATGGGATTATAATAGTTACGAAAGCGGAAAATGATTTAAATTTGACGATTTTGGTCACGTTTGGATAAGTGCGGTAAAAATATGAACTTTTGGCATTTTGTTGGAATTTTGAAATAATGTGGAATAATTATTTGTTGTCTACTCGACCTAAGGACAAAGGGTAATTCTTTTGTTATATATAAACAATTAAGGGGTGAAGATTAAACAGGGACATACAAAGATGTTATAGATTTTATACGCTACTCTTTAAGCCCGATAAGAGATGAATACATAAAATATTTTTGTTTATATATAATATATATATATATATATATATATATATATATATTAAGTACACGTACCTTAACGTTGCGAAAATATCTATTCCTTTATTTTTGATCTTTGAACTCCCACTCATTTCTCGTCAGATTCTCTTGGACCGTTTGGTCAGTTGTTTCGTTTTCGTTAATGGCTATGTTTTGAGTAGTTTGTGTTGATGTTGCACTAGCCTAAGTGCATTGAGTCGTTTTGAGTTATTATCGCAACAACAATGTTTTTGGAGATATAAATTTTGAAATGGGAAAAGTTTTGAAATAAGAGGTATAGGTTTTGAAAATTAAGGATAAAGGGTGTTGTATAAGAGTTAAGAGTTTTAGAAATAAGGATAAGGATTTGTAAAAGAATGAGGATTTTGTGTGGAGGTAAAGACGAACGCTTGTACATTAATATAACTTTGTATACAATATTTAAGAGTGGTGAAATTAATGTTGGATTGTTAGTGGGTACCGTTGTGCGTTATGGAGGCTGTTTGTTCGTTTGTAGAGGGTAGTTGATGCGTTATAGAGATTGTTTGGTTCGTTGAGTAGAGGTTATCTGTGCGGTTATATTCATCTGTTGAGGTGAGTTCTCGTAGCCCCATTTTTTACTGTTTTTCTGTTGGGAGAAAATGATACTCAAATGTGTTTTGAACTGTTTTCTGAACTGTGCGAAACGTGGTTTTGTTTTAAGGACAATTTATGTGCTTATGACTGTTATGTAAATATATGTAATGTGATTTTACTTGCATTTATTGTGTTTGGCATGGCAAGGTTTGTGGTTTTACTTGTATGTACTATGTTTGGCATGCAAGGGTTGTGGTCCTGCCCTAAAATAGTGCTCCAGCTGGTAGGCCCTTTAGGTGCGTATGTGACATATCAGAGTTGCGGCTCCAAGAGCATTGGTATATGCTGGTTTTGGTGACTAGCGGGGTTGCTAGGTCATCGTACATGATTAACGGGGATTTTAAGTCATGGGTTTGTGCATATATTCACTGTCATGTAGTACTATTGTCTATTGTTTAAATGATTGGCACAACAACTGGGTTTAAGGTCAAACCTACGAGCTCACCAACATTATTGTTGACATTTTCGTGTATCATTTTCAGGTGTGTTGTTAGCAAAGGTAAATGAGGTGTAATTGGGACCAAAGGATGAGTATATTGGGAGTTTATTGAAGGACAACTGTTTGACTTTTTCTAAGGTTGCGAAATTGTAAACTTTTGTAAATAAACTTTTGTAATAATGTACGGTATGATCTTGTATCTTGTGCAATGTGAATCATTGTGTTGCATTCCCGTGTTTCCCTCGCTGACGGGGTGTGACAATCATCCTTTGGATATGTACCGTGCTTTGAAGATTTCTCGTTGCGATGTTGACGAAATCATTGTGATTCTTTGAAAATATGAGATTAGAAATGATAAAATAAACAAGTGATTTGTCTTTTTGTGATGCTTTTGACTATTTTTTAGTATTGTTGTCGTCTATATCTATAAATTCTATTAAAAACTGTTTTTGATGACATCATGAATTAGCTTATTTGACTACGTGTCACATAATTAAAACATCAACAGAAAATTGCTGATATTATAATTATAATTGTAATTTAGTTTTTATTTTTGAAGTTGAAAGTATTTGGTATTGCATTTTACTCGTGTCCTTAGGTTGGGCGCAGTGGTCAGTCGACCTAGTCAGTTGAAAGAGTATAATTTGACTTGGTTTCTAACTTTTATAAAACCCGAAAAGTATGTTCTTAATTTATAAACTTACATTTTAACTATTTTTATTTATAAAGCAACATAATTTATTAAATATTTTAATAATTAATTACAATTTAAAACACTCATTTTCTTTACTCTTTTACTCTATGCTCATTTGTAATAAAATAATTTGCACACAAAAATTAACAGTATTATAAACGATCGTCGCTATGTACGAGTTATCGAAATTAAAAATTGTTTTAATATACTTAAATTTAAAGTACCTACATCTCATGATTGATAATGTAGGAGCAACTTGAAACATCTCTAACTCCAAAAATGTCATCACATCATATCATCCTTCATACAACAATCTACTAACTCATATCTATCCCAACCTTTATATCCATATCTACAATTCCCCCCTCATATAATCCCTACAATTACACACATAACCTCCTCCCACCTCCCAAAACCAATATCACCCTATTACCCAATACACTTTACTACACACCCCCACAATACCAAAACACACTTAAAAAACAAATACTAACTATTACACTCCCCTATCCCCTAATCCAACTTAATCAACAAAATCCTATTCCCATAACTTAAACTTTAAATTTTCTCTACACCTACATACCTCTCCACAAATCAACAACAATAAAATTCTATTAACATTTAAAACCCTATATCTCAAACACATATAAACTCCCCATACTACTTTACCATCTCCTACCCATCCCTATAAAACCCTAAATTTATTCCCATCCACTTCCACACACCATCCCTCCACACACCACAACTTATACACCCTACCCCAAAATCTTCATCAAATACTAAACCTCCCCCAACACAACCCCCCCCACAAACCACTCACCAACAAAACTCCCAACAACACAACACCCTCTCTTACCCACAAAACAAAACCCCACACCCACAACCACACCACCCACCACCTTCTCTCCCACACCCCCAACAAACCAACACAAAAAACCACAACACCCCCCACCCACCACCACACAACAAAACAACCCCCCCCCACACAACAACCACACATCACACCACCTCCACACACCCACCCCCTGCACCTACCCCCCACACTCCACCACACAACTCTCCCCCCAACACCCAAAACACCCCCCACCCCCCCACCACCCCCCCACCCCCCCCTACTCAACATAACCACACACTTCCACCCCCCCCCACCCCCCTCACCCCTCATAATCACCCAGACCCAAACCACCCCCCCCCCCCCCCCCCCCCCCCCCTCTCCTACCTATCCCCTAATAGAAAAACCCACACACCCCCACTAACGTGACCACAATAAACCCCCCCCCCCAACACCCATCTCACCACCACACCTACACAACCTCACAACCCCCCCACTTCACTCACATACTACTAACATAACCACCCACCCCCCCCCCCCACCCCCCCCCCCCCCCCCCCCCACCCCCCCCCATGTGTGTAATCATATCCAATCATTAAGTATAATATAATACAAATCCCCTTCTCCCCCCTTTCCCCCCCCTCCCCCACCCCCCCCCCCCCCCCACCCCAACATGTGTGTGTCAAACTCCTCCCCTCTAACCACCACCCACTATTTAATTATAACTTCATTAAATTTAATACTCCCCATCAATTTAAAAAACAACTCTACAAAACCCCTCCCCCTCAACCACTATAAATACCTAAATAACCCAAAAGAGTATATACTAATAAAAAACAATAAAAACAATAAACAACACTAATACCCACCTACATCACTACTATTCCCCACCATCAACAAACTCCCCCCCCATCTCCTCCATGATCAACACCTTTAGTTAATCCCCGCTCCTCAGATATGTAGAAACTACAAGAAACAAACACCCCCCACCCCACCCCCCCATACCGCTGTGTCCTGTGTCCAAATTCAATACCCCTTAAACACCTAGAACCAATAAAAACACTTAATACAATGAAATATTATATTTTTTCATTTTTTATTAAAATAATTAAAGACATAATATTTAGGAACAATCAAATATTATTATTCACTTGTTGTGAGTATCAATATAGACTTATTGTGCGTAAAAGTACTAGTTCCTCCATTTAGTCAAAGTGTCTCTTAGTTTTCTTGAGATTAACTATATAATATTGCTCATTTAGTGGTGTGGGGGGGGAAAGCGCGGTGTGAGAGTCATGAACTGTGATGTAAGCTGTAGCTTGAGTACATGTCGGGCTTGTGGGGTTCTGGCGACCTAATGTGTAGAGGATTGAATTAAGATGATAGTTAGGTTAAGTTAGAGCATCATGGAGGCTGTCATAGATGAGTGCTCTCGTGATGAATAAGAATCCATCGGTGTGGTTATTTTCGCGGCTCTATCGTAGCTAATGTGTGCTTTAGAGCATATAACCAGTAGTTGTTCTCGCGAATCATACTACTGTCTTACTAGATGCATTTCTATAGTAGAAGCTTGTTGATTAGAGTGTGAATACTAAACATTCCATGTCTCCTCTTTGAACGTAGTATTTTAGAGTCCGTGCAAACAACGTCAAATATTTAAAACAAGTAAGATAGTTGAATCTGAGCTACATACTGTCCCGACTCGAACCGAACTCACGTATGTTCTACTCGCACTTAGAGGCCCGCATAAGAGAATCTATGTGTACCGCGCCACTGGCAACAGCTAGTAGTATGATCAGTTAGAATTCGACAGCAAACCTAGTAATAGTACTCTGCATCTCATGCTCCAAGTCTCCGTACAGAGCAGACCCACTCTAATTTAGCACCTCACAACCCACCGCCTCTCCTCGTCAAACAAAGCGACGCCCGGTCTCCTACAGCTCTTATATTGATTTTTGGCTTCTTCACTGCCCTCTGCCGATGTTCCGCGCCCTCGCAGCTCATTCGCTCCCCTTATTCCGCCCGCCCCTCTACTCTCGCGCTCGCCGCCCCCCTCCTCATCATCTCGCTCAGGCCGCCTATCGGTCGTGCCTTGCGCGCCCTTTCGGATACACTGCATTGCCGTCGCGCGGACTCGTTTGAGATCTTCTCCGACCACGCCCGTCGCTAAAGACAATTAGCCGCAACCCGTTCGCTACCTGCAACCTACCTCTGGACTTTAGATAATCCGCTGTATCCCACTCATATACTCCTCCATCTCCGGGTTCGCTTCTATCCTCCCCCCTCGTTCTTCCCGCGCCTGCTATCCTGCACGCGCGCACTCCGCGGGCTTCAATCTCCCCCTATCTCGGATCTAAGGACACCCACCCCATCTAACATGCCTAAATCGGATTATTTTTTTATGGACACATGGGATCTTGACAAATGTTGTTGGACTCAAATTTGATTTAAAGTGGCAAGTTGGACTTAATAAAAGTTAATTGCGGTTAACTTCGGGACTTTCGGCATACCGAGAACCCCGGAAAAATATAGTTTGGATTTTTAAGAATGAATATGTGGGATTATAATAGTTACGGAGGTGGAAAATGATTTAAATTGGACGATTTTGGTCACGTTTGGATAAGTGCGTTAAAAGTATGAACTTTTGGCATTTTGTTGGAATTTTGAAATAATGTGGAATAATTATTTTGTGTCAACTCGACTAAAGGACAAAAGGGTAATTTTTGTAAATATTAAACAATAAGGGTGAACGATTAAACATGGACATACAAAGATGATAAAGATTTTATACGTACTCTTTAAGTCCGATAAAGAGATGAAAATAATAAAATATTATTATTTTATTCTTTATATATATATATATATATATTAAGTACACGTACCTTAACGTTGCGAAAATATCTATTCCCTCAAATTGCAAAAATACTATTCGTTAATTTGAAACCTTGAACTCCCACTTGTTCCTCGACATATTCCTATAGACCGTAATTGGTCAGTTTGTTTCGTTTGTTAATGGCTATGTTTTGAGTATTATATTCGATTGTGCACCTAGCCCAAGTGCAAAGACTCGTATTGCGTAATTACCACAACCATTGTTTTTTTGATAAGGTTTTGAAATGTTGATAAAGGTTTTGACATAAGATTAAGAGTTTTAGAAATAGGTTAAGGTTTTGTGAGAGGAATGATGATTTTTGTGTGAGTAAAGGGCGAACGCTTGTACAATAAGATAACTTTTTGCAAATATTTATGAGGTGAAATTAATGTTCGGTTATGGTCGGGTACCGTTGTGCGTTATAGAGGCTAGTTGGTGCGTTGTAGAGCCTAGTTGGTGCGTTATGGAGATTGAGTGAGGGGGACGAGTTAAGGGAGGAGGATACTGAGGAGGATGAGGAGGATGAGAGTTCAAATGCGGATGACGAGAGAGAGAAAGAGAGAGAGAGAGAGATTTGGTTTAGATGAAGAGGGTCATGGTTTAGGTGATGAGGATCATGGTTTAGGTGACGAGAGTCAGGGTTTAGAGGGCAAGGGACTTGGTTTAGAGGAGGAGGAGGCTGCACTTGAGAGTCAGCAGCATGCAAGGGTTGTGATTTTACTTGCATGTACTATGTTTGGCATGGCAAGGGTTGTGGTTTTACTTGCATTTCCTATGTTTGGCATGCAAGGGTTGTGGTCCTGCCCTATTATAGTGCTCCAGCTGGTAGGCCCTTTAGGTGCGTAAGTGACATATCGGAGTTGCCACTCCAAGAGCATTAGGATATGCTGGTTTTGGTGACTGTCATCGCACATGATTAGCAAGGATGCTAAGTCATAGGTTTGTTGCATATATTCACTGTCATATAGTACTATTGTCCAATGTTTAAATGATTGGCACATCAACTAGGTTTAAGGTCAAACCTACGAGATCACCAACATTATTGTTGACGTTTTCGAGTATCATTTTCAGGTGTGTTGTTAGCAAAGGTAAATGAGGAGTAATTGGGACCAAAGGATGAGTACATTGGGAGTTTATTGAAGGAAAACTGTTTGACTTTTTCCAAGGTTGCGAAATTGTAAACTTTTGTAATAATGTACGGTAAGATCTTGTATCTTGTGCAATGTGAATCATTGTGTTGCATTCCCGTGTTTTCGCCGCTGACAGGGTGTGACAGATTGGTAATCAGAGCCAAGGTTTTAGAGAATGTTGGTTTTTATAAAAAGGAAATTTTGTAAAAACACAACTATAACCAAACTAGAGTTTTTATAAAACCTTGATCATGGTGAAAGTTAATTAGCCCGAGAAATTCATGGTATCTCCTAAATTACGCATAGCCTGATCAATTATGCTTAATTTACAAAGGGCCATGAAATGATGGGGGTAGTTTTCTTAAGCTATGTTAGAGGAAGGGAGGGATGTGTGAATGATGAGACCACCTGAAAATGAGTTGACCTCGAGTGCACGTTTTGGGTAATACGTACTTTCGTGTAGTGATGTGATTTGAGAACACTTGCAAGTGTTAGGATTTAGAGTGTTGTTGATTGACTAGTGCTTGCCATGATGCCTTGATTATATTGCATGATGCCCTGAAAGTCTAGGTAGATATGCCACGGGTAGCGACGTTAGTTGAGGATGCGTATTGGGTAGTTATGATATGTAGTGCATAATGCCCTGAGAGCCTTGGTAGGTATGTTGATTGGTAGCGATGCTGATTAAGGGCGTGCCCTTAAGTGGATATGTTAGGGTATGGTATGATGCCCTGAAGTGCTTATTCTGTGTAGAACCATGATGGTGCTTGTTTGTCGTTCATACCTCTTGGGTATATTTGTTATATATATATATATATATATATATATATATATATAATATAAAAAATAGTATATATATATATATATATATACGGTACGAACTACTATATTTTTCAAATGTTATGTTGCGTGTATATATATATATATATATATATATATATATATATATATATAACATATATATATAATATATAAAATAATATATATTCTATATATATATGTAATTAATTGATATTTTGTAAAGATACTTATACCCTTACCGTGTTATCATAGGTTATGTCTACATGTTGATTCATAGACTATCACCCAGACTGACAAAGCTCAGAGCTCCCGAGTGCCCGTCCCATTACCTGATGACCCCTATGTAGCGGTTAGCCAGGCATAGTTAGTTGATACAGATACTGAGTCAGACCCAAAGGAGGCTCCCTCAAAGGCAGATGAGTTGCAACCATTAGGTTCTAAAGTACACCCACACCTATGCTCACCACCCTTATTATAAGAGTGGAGGAATTGAGGCTTCTAGCCATCCGGATAACTAGGACTGAATCATCCCTGATTCATTCCATTCATCAGCTTTATCAGATTCCACCACATCACTGTCACCAGATCATCCACTTACTCATGTTTCACCTATCCCTACACCTACCCAAGTTTCATTCCATCGTAGGACCGCACGTATGGCCATGCGTACCCAGCCGACCCTATCCTCGGGTATGTCAGCCCGCATAGCGGAGGCAGCTACTTTGTCCACATCTTTTTTTCGTAAGAGGTATAGATCCTCTTACGAGATATTATCATCATCTTCGACCCTTCCGGGGTGGAAAAGATATAGAGGTACACCTGAGCTCATATTAGATACTGATAGTGAGGGGGACGAGTTAGAGGGGGATGATACTAAGGAGGATGAGGAGGATAAGAGTTCGGATGCGGATGATGAGAAAGAGAGAGAGAGTTAGGGTTTAAATGACAAGGGTCATGATTTAGGTGATGATGATCATGGTTTAGGTGATGAGAGTCAGGGTTTAGAGGGCGAGGGACTTGGTTTAGAGGAGGAGGAGGCTGCACCTGAGGGTCAGCAGCAGGCAGTTCTGGTTGTTGATACAGTCATGAGCGAGCCTTTAGGTCTTGGATACGGGGCGGCTAGACGTCGTGCCCTTGAGTCGATTGAGGAGATAACACCTAGTACGTATGAGGTAGGGAAGAGCTCTAGGTCTGTGCCAGAGCAGGAGGGAGTAGAGAGGATATCTACATTTAGACAACCCACCCTTGTTACATGGGTAGATCTCGAGGATGACAGAGTTTACACCGACGTTCCAACTTATGCACCACCAGCTGCACTTGTTCAAACACCGCCATCTCCTGAGTGGTCGCTTGGTTCCTTACCAGTTTCACCATCATCCCATGTAGTTTCATCACCCATAGCTTCACTAGTGGCTACCTCGACAGCCATCATATCGGTAGATGAGGATCATATTATAGAGGTAGGGGCACAGTTAGAGCTTCATAGGAGTATACTCCATGATCACACTCAGTATTTGGATGTGCCACCACCTACTTTGGTTGCAGATATTGATAGGGATGTGAGAGAGTTATACACTAGGTCAGGAGTGGTTAAAGACGAGATCTTCTCGCAGAGGTACAGGTTTAAAAATAATGAGGCTAAAATGGTAATTTATAATGCTTTGCCACGTAAAGAATACGAAAGAATTTTTATGTGTGAAACCGCAAAAGATATTTGGAATTCTTTACTAGTAACTCACCAAGGTAATAATCAAGTCACGAAGTTAATAAAATAGATTTCTTGTTCATCAAATGAACCAATTTATGATTCCGAAAGAGGAAATCAATAGATTATTGCTTTTGCAAACTTTAACACTATTATTACTAGCTTAAAAGCACTTGATGAAAGTTTTTCTAGCAAGAATTGTAGGAAATTTATTAGGGATCTTCATCCTAAATGGCGCGCAAAAGTTACGGCTATTGAAGAATCAAAGAATCTAACAACTCTACCACTTGATGACTCACTGGAAATTTGAAAGTTCATGAAGAAATCATAAAGAAAGATTCCGAGATGGTCAAAAGCAAAAGAGAACAAGATAGATCTATTACGTTGAAGGCTAGAAAGGAATCTAGTGATGAAAATAGCTTAAGTTTCGATAGTGAAGACGAAGGATACGCCATGGCCGTAAGAAACTTCAAGAAATTTTTCAAAAGATCAGGTAGGTTTGTACGACAACCACACGATGAAAGAAAATCCATTCCAAAATATAGGATGACAAAAATGGCAAAAGCGAAAGGAAATGTTTTAATGCCGGTGATCCAAATCATCTCATTGGTGAATGTCCAAAAGCGTCGAGAATCTATAATCAAAGAGCTTTTGTTGGAAGATGTTGGAGTGATAGCAACGAAGATGAAGAGAAGAAGACAAATGATGAAAAATGTCTTATGGCTAAAGCATCGAATGAGAGTTTACCTTTCCGAAAACGAATACTTTAGTACTGACCAATAATCATTAGACAAAAAAAGACTTAGTTAAGTTAATGTAGTCGACTATGCCATAAAAAAAGTAGGGGGAGACTAAAAGTCTTGGTAAAAAATAAAGTCTAAAGCAAGCTAGAATTCAATTAAAAAATGATGTACTAGAACTAAATGATAAAAGTATCTGGATTGTAAAGGATATGGAAGTTAGTGATGAATGCAAATATGCCAAGACTTAGGTTTGAATATGAAAAACTTAAGGAAGAAATAATCTAGGCCTAAATCATTGATAAATTAGTCATCACTTAGAAAATATAAGTTCTCAAAAAAACCCTTTCTAAAGATTAAAACCGGTCTAGGATTTAATTCTTATCAAAGAAGCTTCCTAGTGAAAACCAAACAAGTAAAATTTGTTAAGCACAAGAGATCGAGTCCAAAGAAAAAATTGGTAGAATCAAACTCATTTTCAAAACAAATAATTCTATACTTATTAAAATACAAAAAATTCGATTGCGAGTGATGACAGGTAAACATTTTTTATAAACCTTCTTCAAACCCCGGCAGTTAGATTTATTAAAACCCAAAATGAGATCTAAAAACTCCTCCTTTCCGAGAAGAACTATAGTCCTTTCCTCAGGTCTAAAAACACCTACAACCTAGTAGAGATCAATGTAGAGAAAATTACACCTAAACACTAATCACGCAATGTGAATCATCCCATCAACAAGCTTCACTCAATGTGGAAGCATGGTGCACCATGTAATGTCGAATCAAATGAAAAAACATTTGTGGAAACAATAATTTCGGATACATGAAATATTGGGGGCCAAATGGCTAAGTCGTCTCAACCTTTGAATTTTCGACATCTACAAACATTCCTTGTCTTCCGAAAAATGGATGGAGGTTCATGATTGGATTTCTATGAATCCTTATCCTTAAAGCTTTCTATCTTGAAGACATTGAAGAAACTCATTTAAAGTCTAAGGTACGTCTTACTTTCCAATCTCGTAGAATATAGGTCATAAGAAGATATTTATGTGATGCCATGATATATTAGTATAATTTAGTCTTAGAATATATTATAGTCACTAGAAATATCATTTGTTGGGCTTCTAGATTTAAAGAACTAGTTCACTATGAACTATTCTTTCTCATAGTCTATCGACATACTTTTATGAAATAGAAATCTTTTATGACTAGCGTATTAGCCGATCTCAGTAGATGAAGAAGAGGTGACTATTGGTTAACATTTACAAGAAGTAGGCTTAGTCTCGCGAAGATCATCGAAACACTATGGATGAAACAAACTCCCTTCGACCTCGACGTTTGTCTCGGCTACGTGTCTAACATCATCTACGTCTATCGGAATCGTCTTGTTCGAATAATTTCTTAAAATTCGTCCTATCTTTCATTATCTTTGTTATCACTTCGTTCTCATTCAAATGAAGTCAATTAATTTTTTCATCTCGTATAAATTATTCTTTCTCTTCGCAAAACGTCTTGTCTCTAAGTCATTCTCTCTAATTGACGTCTGATTAATTTCATTCCAAAACAATCAAGAAATTTTTATTTAACGAAAAGTTAATTAAAATGTCAATAATCATACCTATCATTGAAACACAATATAGTATATCATAATCTCGGACTATAATATATATTACTTAATAGTTGATCTTTAAATTAATTCAGCCAATAATCAAAAAACAAATTTTTTTGTTGTTCAGGTGGCGGCCCCTTAATTTTAAGGGGATCGACTTTGTTTAAATGGTGGCCTCTTTTAACTAATTTAGGGGATTGCCCTCATCAAACCAAAAGCCTCATGCTGTCGAATTTTATACCAAACACATCACTCTCTCTTTTCTCGCTCACTTCTAAATGATCTATTCTTTCGTCAAGGAAAAGTTAGATTCAAATCTAATACTCCTCAAAGTAGGTTTGACAACTTAATTATTTCATCTGAAATATTTAAGTATCTTTAATTGGCGAAATGCAAATTAAAATGACACTCTTTATTTATGTCAAACTCGTTTCACAAAAACCTTAATCATGCCTCTATTATTAAATAGTTGGTTAATATTTCCCGTCCACCTTTTACCGCTATTACCTTTAAGATAACTCTACCTCGTCGTGTGATTGTTCTATGATACATTATATACTCGAGGAAAATCTTCATACTTTTTTGGATGAAGTTCGTTTGTATGACTAACATCATTCGTCTTGACATTGGTCATAGCTCATGATTACGTCTTTAATATTCTTCATTATTTCCTTTTTATTCCAAAAATTTTATGGTCCGGATGAGCACGACTAAAAGGGAAGTGAAAATACTCTCAAGAACTACATTGGTGGATTCTTATGCCACCAAAACTACATAAAAGCTTTCACTATATCCCTCCAAATCAAAATATCAAATTATTCCAATTATCAAAATACGCTAGTAAAGGGGCAATCACTAACAAGTCAATCGACAACATCTATTGTGATAAAAATGCCGAAAGCAACCGCCACCGATATCTCTCTCACTAAATCATACATCCCTAAAGTATCTTAAATTCTCGGCTTCTCTCCCACTCTTGCCCAATCTATTTTCTCTAAATCCTTCTCACAACTAGGAGTACATGAAAATCTATTTTAATACATTGTTGAGATATGCTAAAAACATTTTTTTTCATGCATTAAAGCTCTATTGTTGTCAATGTATATAATTAATAGATATTTCGGACATCTTGATAGAATCAAGGAGTACTTGAAACTATTTCTTAGGTTTACGTAAATAATTCTTATATCACCATTTGTCTGCATTTAGGCACTCACTTGGGATTCTCAACTTAAATCTCATTGATGATATTGATATTGATAACCTATTTTCCAATTACATATCTTTTATTAAATCGATACCTAAATAGATTGTCTTCATATTGATATGTTCCTTCAATTGCTTTCTTGGATGATCCTCAATTACAAATATAGATGATTGATTGCTACTTACTATATGAAATGATTTTGTTCTTAGTATAAACTAGGCCTTTGCATACTCACTTAGTAAAAGCCATAATTTTACAACAACACTAATTAAACTTGTGAAAATTCTTATGTGTTGCTCATCTTAGGTCTTAGTATTATTTCACACATGTTTGTTGACAAAACATTATGTGAAATTAGTTCGTAATTTATATCTGTTCAAATAGGTTATTTGCATGTTTACTGCTAAAAATCTTAATTGCCATTAAAAGGATGGACTTGCTACAAATTAAACACCAATAACAGAAACCTCCACAAAATTTTTGTGAACAATTAAATTTTGGGAAATCTGGGGATAATGCTGTCGGCGGCCCCCTTAATTTTAAGGGACCGGCCTAGGTACACGAGTTAAAACAATATTTTTTTTTTAACCAAACTCCCTCTAGACTTAGCTATGTTTCCCTAAATTCTACAAACATTTATTGCAAGTAAATCCTTTGAAATGTTTATGTTTCTATTTAAACCTTTCCTCCCACTATAAATTACTTCATCATCCATCATCATCATATCATTCCTCACCAATGACATCTCCTAACAAACCCACATCCAAACCATCAAGGGTAGCCAAAATGAGTGTGAAACCCATTTGGAGGAAGAAACCAAACCTTTGCAACACATCGAATGTGCTCAATGCAACTTCACCAATGCCAAAACCACTCACTCCTCATCATGAACCAACTCAAGAAAACAATCACCCCAATCAAGCTTATAATATCCTTACATCAAGGACTCTACCAATCACCACAGTTGTATCACAATCCGCTCCATTCCATTTCACCCATCAATTCACATGTTACTCACACTCAAGCTCCACCTCAAAATGACAAAGCATTACCAAATCCTTACATTAAGGACACTCCCACATCACCATAAGTTGTCTTACATCCTCCACTTCTCATCTCACCCATCAACTTACATATTGCTCAAGCTCCACCTCAAAGTAACAACCAAACTCAACACACACCACCTCTATCTCCAAGTATAGAAAGCCTAGTTGATGACATTAATCAACTTCAAGACCTATCAAACCTCGTAGCTATGCATCTATCTCAATAACAAAACAATATTTCCTCATCACCTTACTCTCCAAACCTACCACACACCCTCGACATTAACCAAGTTGAAACCCATGTTGGGTATTGCCCTTGTTGCATCTTCTCCTAAAAACAATTTCTTGCTTTAAGTGAGGATATCAATTGGATTGAATTCCTCTTCACTCGACCTCATCCACCTCCTAGATTTCAAAGAGATTAACCCTCCATAACCGCCTCTGCTCCAAACTCTCCATCCAATTAATCTCATAATTTGCCTCTAAATAATCGTCAAACCCTTTTGTGTCGCAAGCAAGTCAAAAATCCTTCTATGGCTACTTAGGATTTTTCTTTATGTATTAATAAGCTTCTAAAGCATATTTGTTTTTCTCTTTATGTATGCTTGTGTGTTGTTTACACACATTGTCCTAAATGAATGAACTATCTTTTGCTTTGATGTTTGCTTGCACTTGTCATATTTTTCCTTTCTTCTTGCTACATGTTAGAAATATTTGTATTATTCTGAATCGTTTTTGTAGCCAAGAAATCATAGCTCGATTCCTTGGTGCCCTCGAACGAGGGGGAGCACACATCAAGGGGGAGTATTTGTTCTGTTGATTTTACTAGCAATTCTCGACGATGCCTTTTTGATTCTACAAAAAGGGAGAGAAATGACATGAAACTCACTAAATACTTGTTTAAAAATAATTTTACATTTAATGAGTTTAAATTTTGTAATCATCAAAAAAGGGGAGATTGTTGATAAAATATAATGCCTAAAAATATTACTAATATTTTTTCACATCTTTACGTTTTGATAATCACAAAATATAAAAACGTTCAACGTAAAATTAAACGTAAACAAGTAATTAGAAGTAAACTCTCATTTCAACACATGCATCACTTAAAGGTATGAATAAATAAATGCTTGATGCATTTTATGATCAAAGAAAATTTTTATTCAACCTCACACTTTTATAAAATGTTGTAAATATTTTTAAAACATTACAAAACATTTTCTACAATTAAAAGAAATGTTTTATTCAAAATAAACATTTTGAAATTCAAATTTTTGGACCTAAAACGGCTAGAAAAGCTCCAGAAAATCCCCCTACATAAAAGACAAACTGGGGAGGCCCCAGTCTAGGGCGGCCCCCTTAAATACACGACCGCCCCCCTTAAAATTAAGGGGACCGCCCTAGGTAGACGCTCCCTCAGTTTGTCCTATAAATACTAGACTTTTCCCCACAAATTTCTTACCTTTTGCACTCATTTTTTCTGTTCTAAAACAGCCCACACATCTCATCAAAATCCTTTAATCATTTAATCATAAAGCTTTGTTTCCAAGTGATCCAAGCTTAATTCCTCAAGTGCAAGAGAAGAATACTTTCATCATCAAATGAAGAAGTATTATACTTTAGTGTGCATAGCAATCTTGTTGCATCCATATCACATACTTGTAAATCATTTGTATATCTTGTATTTATGTGTAGTAGTTAGATCTTGGCAATCTTTGTAAGTATAGTTAGATCGTGGTGATCTTACCAAGTAGTGTTAGATAGTTGTGATATAAATAGTGTGGTGAAGTGAAGTCTTGAAGTTGTGAAGAAGTTGTGAAGTTGTGAACAAGTAGTGAAGTCGTGTTGTGATAGATTGGTTCTAGCTAAGATTAGAACTCGACATTTAGCTTTGTGTCATAAATCGGTGTAAGCAACGTTGTGTACGGTTTTCTCCGCCATAAGGGAGCTTGTTGACATAGTGAAGAAAACTCTCGAGTTAGGTGCTCGGGGAGTGGAGTAGGGCGAAGAGGTGCTTCATTACCGAACCACTATAAATCCTCGCGTTGTGGTTTGATTGTTCTTACTCTTATCTCTTGTCTTACATTATTTCCTCACACTATCATATCATTTGTGTAGATAAGCATATCGTTCATATTGTGCAAGTATTGAATTCACATAAATTCGAATCTATAATTTTTACAAACGCTTTAAAACCTTAACTTAAAAAGCGGTAAACTATTCAACCCCCTTCTAGTTTTCCACAGAGTGTAAATGAGTAACTTTTAAACTTTACTATGTGCTATAGTTTACATATTTTGTCTTCATCAAAACGGGGGAGATTGTTAGTGAAAATATTACGATATTTAATCTATACGATCTCTTTATGTTTTGATGATGACAAATATGTGACTTGTAATACGTAACGTAAAGTGCGCAAGTTACTCGTAATCATAAATCATCAATGAATACATGTATCAACATCTCTCAACGTCTTAAGTATGCATCAAGACGGACATTGGTTTACACCCGACGTAAATCACATAAGGTATGTACAAACAAGCATTAAACTTAAAGGATGATCAAAGAAATAAGTTTTTGTCTTAAACTTTACATTTTTATAAATGTAACAAAATAATTTTTTCAAAACTTAATTAGACAAATTATTTTTGAATTATAAAGAAATGTTTTATGTGGTAGTTAATTCAAAATTCAAAATCTAATTCTTTTCCCCCCAAAACATGTCAACCTTTTACCAGACAAGTTTGTCACCACAAAAAGACAAAACCATGAGCATCTGTCGGGGCGATCCCTTAAATAGGACGGCGCCCCCCTTAATTGTCTGGCGGCCCCCTAATATATCTAGGACCATCGTTTCCTGACAGGCTGTTTTTTAGCTCCTATAAATAGTGGGTCACCTCCAACTATTTTCACAACCCTTTTGCATGAATTTCTCTCAGTTCTTTCTCTTTCTATATCTTTCTAAATCTTTGATCACTTAACTTGTTTAATCTTGTTTAAATGTGATCTAATCTTCTACTCTTTCCTTCTTCCCTTAAGTGCAAGAGAAGAACTTCGGTCATCTTCAAGATCCGAAGTTATGTAGTCTAGTTAGTCTATTTGTAACATTTGTTACATATAGATCGAGTCCATATCTTCTAATATTTAGTAGTGTGTAGATCCAAATGATGTATATATTTGGATAGGTTTATTGTGGGTTGGTTATTGTTTTAGGCCTTAAAATACATTGGTAAAGTGGTAGATTGGTTCTAGCTAAGATTAGGACTTGACATCTAGCTTAGTGTTAGAAAATAATGTAAACGATGCGGCTTATGTGTTTAGGCCATAAAATCCAAGGTTTGTTATGTTAGGCCATAAAACATAGCGGGTTTGGTTATACCCGAAGAAAGACTCGATATCTAGCTTAGTGTCGGAAAATAATATAAGCATTGGTATAAGGTTTTCTCCGCCGAAAGGGAGCTTGTTTATTAGTGAAGTAACTCTCGAGTTTGATACTCGAGGAGTAGAGTAGGGCGAAAAGGAGCTTCCTGACCGAACCACTATAAATCATCGTGTCGGTTTGCATTTTCTTTTACCTTTCTCTTTACTTATGTCTTTACATTTATCGATTTACTATTACACTTGCATTGTGCTTATGATTGTGTGAATTGTTGTTTATGTTGTATTAGTCATGGTTGTGTAGCTCTTTGTAGTAAACATTGTGAGTGTGGATATATTGGTAGAATATGCACTAGTTATTGTAAATCCATTATCGACACTTCTCATATTGTGTCAAACTTGATTGGTGATTTGATACAAATGATCTAGTCCTAAAACCTCTTCTGGAGGCGGTCCCTTTAAATAGGGCGGCCCCCTGATGTACTAGATGGCCCCCATATATTTATGGGACCGCCGGCAGAGAGTAATTTAATAATTGATACAAAAGATTTAAAGTTTTTAAAGGGAAACGTATTTACCCCCCCCCCCCTCTATGGTTTCCACAAGTAGTACGAGTTAGTTTATTTGAGAGATAAATAAACTCTTCAATATGTCTCACATTAATTGGAAGAGATAGCATTTACTCTGGGAATCTCTTTCCTTTTATAGTCAAAGGGATTGGGGTTTACAAGTCAACATAATACACATGTCAAGCATTAAATGGGTGTTTGAGCTACCATTTAATGTACACATGCTTTATAGTACCAGGTACAGTCCTTTAATGAAAGTTGATGCACTTCTATACCAACTTTAGAAGTAACATTTCCCAAGGAGATTGCTTTATTCCTTTTAACATAAAGCAATCTTTTTCCCGCCTTGTAAACCTTCTAGAAGTGAAACAATACGTTCCAGCTTCTGTTAAGGAGATAGACAACGTTCAGCTTAGAATTGTCAAACTGAAGCTCTTTCCAAGAGTCATTCTTCAGTTTATGTACTGTTTCATACACTGAAGTGAAGATACTTCCCAATCTTCTAAGGACCTAAAGAAGCTTCAGCGACTCAAGCTGAAAGACTTTAGCTTGAGGAACACTTAGGGGATTTTATGTTTAAATCTACTGAAAGACTGAAGGGCTCGGGAACTGAACCTAACAATCTCCCCCTATTTGAATATACAAATAGCCTAAGTTAAAATCAATTGTAAGTGAGCAAAACAACTTCTTCTTACACAATTGATATAAATTGAACAACATAAACTGATAACCCTTTATTCTAACTTTCATTACAATACATTTACAAAAGATAAAGTTATTACTAGCAGTTTCCATTCTACTATCTTAGTTGTTCAATGATCCTCTTCTTCATGCTAAACTTGATGACTTGTGTTTCTTTGTTGACCAGGAATGGTCTTTTAAGTCACTGGTTCTTTTCCTTTTCTTGTTAGCTAACTTATTTAGCTCATTCAGAGGATCTTGTTCTTTGAGGGGTTTCTTTAAGTCAATCTTGAGTTCTTGTTCAGTTTGAGTCAGCTGATCCAATCTTGTCTTTACCATATCATAAATGGTTTTCCATCTTTTTTTCACTTTTGTCTGGATAAGCTTGTATTACTTCTCTCTATTTTACCAAATGTAGATCACTAACCTTGAGATTTAAGATGACTTCATCAGACCCGTCTTCCTTATATATTTTCAGTGTTATATGGCCTTTCTTTGTGAGAACTTCATAGTTTGTGATCTTAGGGCTTTTCTTCCTTTTCAGCATCTTGTCACAATATTTATCAAAGAGTAACTTCTTGGTGTAGTATTGTGTCATAACATTTTTTCCTATTAGATCAACTAATTCATCTTTTAGGTTTGTGTCAGCACCTTTGGTGTTCTTCTCCCCCTCAGCAGGTGAAGCAGTTGCTTTGCCTGCTGAAGGAACATTCATGCTTCTAGCTCCTGGTGAATTATCCACCATGGTGGCCAACCTGTACAAGGTGTCAGTAACCTTGTACAAAAGACTTGGAAGAGAATCCAAAGTCTTAAGCTTTTCTTGAACTGAATAAACTTGACTTGGTAAATTAAGAAACTCTGCTGGAAGTTCCCATTGAATGGTCTTTAGTTCAACTACCTGGGATGAAAGACTAGAGATAGTGAAAGTGAATGTCTCTAGTTTTGTTGGAATCTCTTTTATATCCCCAGGCAGCTCTATTTCCATATCTCTAACATGCTTCTTTATTAATCTCTCCAAATAATCTAGTGATATTTGAGGGGAGCTCTTTCAGTTTAGTTGGTAAGCAGCTAGCAAAGTCATGTGAGGCTAAGAGTTTGGATAGTTTAGGTTTCAAAGAAGTTACCAGAAGTTCAGTAAGTTGGTTGATGTTTAGATATGAGGGCTTAGCTTTCGTTGAGGCAACTTCTGCTTCAGCTTTTGCTTTTGCTTGTTCCAGCTCTTCCTTCTGAGACTGAAGTAAGTGAACCTAATCCATTAACTCTTAAAATTGAGCTAATTTTGGAGATGGAGGAGGTGGGACTAAAGTATCTTTAGGTTCATCATGAGAAGTGGCTTCAATGTCTTTATTTTTTTTAACTTCTTCCTCTTCACTCTCATCTGAAACAATGATTGGCTCATCTGTTAGGGAGTCTGGAGTGAAGAAGGCAGATCTTGTATCTTTCAAGATATCTAATAAATCCTCTAGCTTTACTTTAAGTGAGATGTCATCAGCTTTGGATTCCTCATTTGCACCTAAGTCAGTGTGGGCACTTTTTAACCCATCTTTAGCAGATTTGGTTTTATCTACAGAACACTTAGATTAGACCCTGCAAATATGTGATCAAATGAATAGTTTTTGGTTCCTTCATCCATACCCTATTTTTAAGATATGGAATCCTTAGGAGTAGATATTTAAGGATCAGCTTTAGCCGTGGAAGCTGCTGAAGCATCATGTCCTGATGCAGACTCAGAGTGTAAATGAAAGATGTTGAATAAACAGGTTCAATAATAATAAATGCAGACATACCACTACTAAGCTGAGGGTGGGCTCTTTCTTCACTGGTGGCCCTTAAAGATGTTGGGTCACCAGCTGCTTGTTGTGCCTCTTTATGCATTTCACCAACCACTGGTGTGGGAGGTGAAGGATGGCTTGGGCTTTTATCCCTGGCCAAACTGGACTGAGTATCTTTTTTTTATTGTCTAGTTTCATATTTGGATGCCTCATTCTTATCAAGAGTGGCAGGTTCTTCTTTGGGAGTTATTTCAGGTGATGAGGGGTTTTGTAAGGATGTTTGAAGTTTTGATCTGGTTTGAGGTATGTGTTTGGTTAGGTCTGGATGGATTTGTGAGAATGAGTTGTTTATGGGTTTGTTGTGATTTATATGATTGATGAAATTACAATTTTTCTTTGATAAATTATAATATTCATTTGAGGTTATAAAGTTATGGGAATGTTTAGGATTTTTTTTCAACGTGTTCTAAACTTTGTATTTAATGAAAGTCAGCATAGCATGCTTCTGACAGCTAGAACAGTGAACAACCGTCTATTCAACTACAAAAGTAGGTGAGAGAAAGATGATGAGGTCATTCTAACGTTTGGACATCTTATTTTAATATATTTTAATTAAATAACTTCTTTGGAAAGGAAATTATTTTGATAAAATAATATTATATTTTTGAAAATCATCTTTGTTTTAAAACTGACCTTGAGATTGATGTTTGAAAAGGATGAGCTAGGTTCAGGTTTGATGTTATGTGATGCTGAAATGATTATTGTAACCTTCATCATCATCAATCTTCCAGCGAATGCGACAAAGTCACAAATGCTCATGCAAATCCATGAATGAGACATATGTGACTGCTCAGTTACTTCACTCGAGAGATAGCTGAAGATTTAGATAAAATTATTTTTCTAAACGAACTGAAGAGAATAAACCAGTTTTTTTTAGTTCTTGGCTTAACCAATGTCTATGCTCCAGCGAAGGCGACAAAACCACACATGGTCATATAAATCCATGAATGAGACATATGTGATTGCTCATTTACTTTACTTAAGCAAGCTAAAGGTTGTATGCAAAAATTGAACTTATATTTAACATGAAAACTTGTTCAGCTTAGGATGAAATCGCTGAAGCTTTAGTTTTCTTCAGACAGTACTGAAGCTTCAGGTTTGGAATCAATGTTTAGCATATCTGGTTTAATAATCAATCTTTTGAAAGTTGGCTCATCCAGAGGCTTGGTGAAGATATCAGCAAGTTGATATTGAGCGGGAATGAAATGTAATTCAATGTCCCATTTGAGAATATGATCTCTGATAAAGTGATATCTGATATCAATGTGCTTTGTTCTTGAGTGTAGAACTGGATTGTTTGAGATTGCAATAGCATTGGTGTTATCACAAAATATAGGTACCTTTTCATATATGATGTCATAGTCCATGAGTTGACTTTTCATCCATAGAATGTTGGCACAACATCCAGCAGTTACATATTTAGCTTCAGCTGATGACATAGCTATAGATTGCTGCTTTTTAGCACTCTAACACACAAGTTTGCCTCCCAGCAACTGACAAGCACCTGAGGTGCTTTTCCTGTCCATGTTGCATCCAACATAGTCAGAGTCTGAGTATCCTTTTAGGTCAAAACCTAAACATTTTGGATACCATAGACCAAGACTAGGATTACCTTTTAGGTACCTGAAAATTCTCTTAATAGCAATAAGGTGGGATTCCTTAGAATTTTCTTGATATCTTGCACAGAGACAAATTTTGAATTGAATGTCAGGTCTGCTTGTAGTTAGATATATTAGTGATCTAATCATACCTCTATACCGAGTCTCATTTACAGATTTACCACTGAGATCAGGTCCTAAGTTGTTAGGGGGTACCATTGGATTTTTCACTAATGAACCATTTATGTCATACTTTTTCAGTCGATCCTTGACATATCTTTCTTGGTTGATTGAAATGCCTCTTTCAGATTGTTTGATCTAAAATCTGAGGAAGTAGGTGAGGACACCCATCATGCTAATTTCATATCTTTATGTCATCAGTTTAGAAAACTGTTTGCATAATTTTGTGCTAGTAGACCCAAAGATAATATCATCAACATAGATTTAAACTAGAATCACATCAGTTTGAGTTTTGTAGACAAATAAAGTGTTGTCTATCTTACCTCTTACAAACTTGTGTTCAGTGAAAAAGGTTGAGAGAGTTTCATACCATGCTCTTGGAGCTTGTTTAAGTCCATAAAGGGCTTTGTCCAGTTTGCAGACATGGTTAGGGAACTCATTGCTCTCAAAACCTAGATGTTATTTGACATAAACTTCTTCTTTTAGTTTACCATTAAGGAATGCACTTTCGACATCCATTTGATAAAGTATGAAGTTCATATATGTGGCAAAGGCAAGAAAGATTCTGATTTCTTCAAGCCTTGCAACTAGAGCAAAGATCTCATTATAATCTATATCTTTTTGCTGATTGTAGCCTTGAGCCACAAGTCTTGCCTTGTTTTTTTCATGACAATTCCAGTTTCATCTCTTTTATTTATGAAAACCCATTTTGAACCTATTATGGTTTTACCATAAGGTGTAGGAACTAATGTCCAAACTTTGTTTCTGGAAAATTGGTTTAGTTCATCTTGCATGGCATCAACCCATCTAGGATGATTTAGTACTTCAGAAACCCTTTTAGGTTCTTTAGAGAAAAAATCTACAAATAGACATTCATGAGCTGAACCAGCACTAAGTTATTTGGCCATGGATCTTGTGAGCATTCCAGCCTCTAGATTACTAATGATATTAACCAGCTCAATGTGTTTGTCCTAAGACCATCTGTCTTAAGGAGCTGGAGTGACCATTGACGGAATGGGTAAGGGTAGAGTTGGGATTGGAATTGTATTTTGTACTGAAGTATCCTCTACACTTGGAAAAGATAAGTGTTTAGAGATCTGAATGTCTTTAGTATTTGGGAAATTATTAATGATTTGTTCATCATTGGCGTGATTGGAATGTTCAGAATGATCATCGTTTAAGATTTCATCATTTTGAACAAATTGATCATTTTGATCATTGTGATCATTTTGATCAATTTGACCATTTTGGTTAGATGGAACTTCAATTTCAAGAATCACTAGTTCAGGATATTCATAGGGTTCTATGAAGGACACATCATTGCTGTTTGTTTGATACCTTTGAGAAGGTTCATAAGGATGAAGATATTCATCAGGTGGATATCTTTCTGTTTCAGCAATGTTGATGTTGTCAACTGAAGGTTTTGAGAATTTGATAGCATCAGGGCTTTCATCAAATGTGATGTGATAGGTTTCTTCAGTTTGTTGTCTTCTAGTGTTGAAGACTCTGAAGGCCTTGGAAACAAGTGAGTATCCAAGAAGATAACCATCATCAGCTTTTTCATCAAATTTTCCTAAGTGATCTTTATGATTGTGGATGTAAACTGGACATCCAAAGACATGAAGAAAATTGATGTTTGGGATTCTCTTACGAAAAATTTCATAAGGAGTTTTGAGATGTCTTTTCACAATGGTGGATCTGTTTTGAGTGTAGCATGCAGTGGCTACAGCTTCAGTCCAATATTGTTTAGAAAAGACAGATCCTGAAAGCATTGTTCTTGCAGCTTCTATGAGGGTTCTATTTTTCCTCTCAGCAACACCATTTTGTTCAGGTGTGTAGGGAGAGGAAAAGTTTTGAGAGATCCTTTTTTCATCACAGAAGTTGACAAGAATGCTATTCCTAAATTCAGGACCATTGTCAGTTCTGAGTTGTTTGACTTTGATGTCATTTTGATTTTCAACTCTTTTGATGAAAGACATGATGGTTTCAAGTGCTTGACTTTTCTTCTTCTTTTCCCGTCAGCAAGTTATACACAGGATGTACCTTGATGTTCTTCATCACAATGAAAAGGGTGTACTTTTCATGGTTAATGGATCTAGGAGTTACAGGTCCAAATAAGTCCATGTGAAGAAGATGAAGACATTTCTTGATAGAAGATGTCTGTTTTGTTTTGAAACTGGCTCTATGATGCTTTCCCTTTTCACATGATGAACATGGTTTGTCCTTTGAGTAGACAAGTTCCAGGTATGGACCCAGTCTAGTAGTAACAAAGATTTTTGTTTTGCTAGTTTGTTGATTGTTTTGAAGTTTAGATGAGCAAGTCTTTTATGCCAAATCCAGTTGAGATTTTTAGAAGCTTTGGCAAGAAGCACGAGTTCTGAGCAGAGAAGATGTCATGCTCAAGAACATATACTATCTCCTTTCTATTAGAGCAACTCACTACAACTTACTTCGTTGGAAGTTAAAGATGGTTCCTCTTTCCTCATCACAACTGATCATATACTTAGCATATAAAGTTGACTGATGTTAATTAGATTGTACTTAAGGACATTTAAAATGCTACTTTTGATGAAAACTATTACCATACATTTGATAGAGCCGTAAATACACTTCAGTTGTGCATTGTAGAGTCATCTCAAATATACTTTAGGTCCTGACTTTCACGTAGTAATTCTTAACACCAAGTATTTGGCCTGAGCATTTACTGGTTCGGGGTACCAGATGGGGTTTCCTGATGTCACACTTGCACAAATAGTTCAGAATGGTTAAGTTTTACTTAAACCCAACAACACCTTTAGTGGGAGTCTTTGTGATCCTATTAAGCATTTGATGCATTAGTTCTAGCTGATTTTAGAGCCTCGACCTTTTTGGCTTGAATTGCTTCACCTCTTTTGAACAATTCAATATCATAGTGATTAGTTGTGGTATGAGTTAAGCTACCACAAACTTCATATCTTTTGAATGTATGTTGAGGATTTCTTAGATGATCTATCTTTCTAGAGAGATAATCCTATTATGACCATTTGTATCATGGTCATAACTTCCACATTATCCATATATGGGATAGTATAAACATTCATTGGATAAATGATCTATACGACCACAATGTGTGCAAGGTGGAAAGAAGCGTTTTGATGGTCTTGGGATGTTAGATCTTGAAGAAGCTCTACCCAGACTTTTGAGATGCTGAGACATGTTCATGGTGGAAATGTACTCAGCATGATCACAAGTTATGTGATCAGTTTTCTCACACCTTGTACAAAACAGAACTTTATAACAATTTTCAGAGAGATGATTGTTTAAGCCACATAAATCACAACTCTTTTTAAATTGTGTTTTGTATATGTTTTGAAGTGCATTTTGTGGAACCTGTTGTGGTTGATTACTTCTGGAGTAAGATGACTGATTCTTGCTAAATTGTAATTTTAGATTGTTAAGTTCTTTCATTACAATAGCTAAAGGATGATCATCTTTAATTTTCACACTCTTTAGTTTGCCAGCAGGAGTTGAGTGAACTTTTAAAGCTGAAGAGCTTTTGTTACCCTTAGCAGGAGCTGAGGATGGTTCATTTATTATGACACCTTTTAAAGCTTCAGATTTGAATGTAAATTTTGACCTTAAAATTGATTTGATAGTCTTTGGTCCAGAAATTGGTTCAACACCATCCAACTTCTTCAGTGGAGGAAGAGGGGTGCTACAGACTGAAGATTCATCTGCTAAATCATAATCAGTCGCTGAAAAGTTAGTGATAGAAACTAAAGGATCAGTTGTGTTCCTTTATGCCTCAGCTAGGAGTATCCTACCAGTATCATGATTTGGCAGAATAAAACTTTAGTTTCAGACAACCAGGGTCTTTCAACACCAGGATGGTCACTTTTGTGTCATTAGCTAAAGATTTTACAAAGACTAGGACTTTTTGCCCTGAATTAGAGGGATCTTCAGTGAGTTGATCAACTCCCATAATTCTCTTCTTTTGAGAGAGGATTTGTTCACTGATACACTAATTTACTTTGTTAGAACTATTAAGCCATGTTTCAGTGATTGCTTTTAGCTCTTTCAGTTCAGTTCTTAAGTTTTTATTCTCTTTGAGAATTTCCATTTTTACATGCAGCATGGTAAGAAAATCAAGTTTTGCTTATTTTAATACTAAAAGTTGTTCTTTGAATGCATTCGGTTCATGAACAAGATCTCTATGTTTTGACAAAAGATTATTTCTTTGTTCTTTAACATAATTTAGATTAATACACAAATAATCTAGATAGGTTTTTCTATCATCATTATCTTCCATTGCAAGAAGAGTGTGTACCTTTCTCATTGAGATCTTTACCCATTCACCATTTCTGGCACCTTCTTTACTGACCACATCATTATCTTCAGCTAGATCCATGAGCACTTTAACCTCCACCATCTCATTGTCATCTGATGACACTTCTTCTTCATCCCATTCATAGGCTTCAGCGATAAGACATTTGTTCTTTACCGTTAAGGCTTTAGAAGCTAAAGCACTTAAGCTTAGAAGTGACAGTTTAGCCTTAACTTTGTTGTATTTGGCTTCAAAGTCCTTGGTAGGCCTTAGTTCTGGTTTGTGTTGAGAGGGACTGAGAGATTTTGATTGAAAGGGTGATTGATATGATGGAACTGAAGTCTTTGACCAATAGTCTCTTGCAAAATGACCCCTTCTTGCCACATTTATGGCATTCAGTTTGGTCAGTTGCTTTTGCACTACTGAACCTTTGAGTACCCTTTTTGAAGAATATTTTAGACTTGGCCAAAAGAGCTCGTGCTTGATATTATTCTTCTAGGTCATTTAGGTACTCGTTACTGCTTCTTGTATCCTCTTCATCATTAGGACTATCTTGAAAGTCATGGACAATTGAGGTAGAGAAGAAATCAGTTGACAAAGGTGTTGCAGAGATAAGAGATTTGTTCTTTTTAGTCTCATAAATATTGTCTATTAGGTTTTCTTCATACTTGAGTTTACCAAATAGAGAAGCAAGATTAGAATCTTTCACATGATTTGTGTTTCTGAGACTTTGGCAGAAAGTTAGCCACTTCTTTGGTAACCTATTTATAAAACCAATATTTATTTCAAGCTTTGAAAGATTAATGCCATCATTTACTAACTCATTCATCAAAGCTTTGTATCTGGTGAAAGTTTGTGTTAGAGATTCACCTTCTTTGAATTTGAAGGTGTTATAGCACAACTGCAGGTCCATGACCCTACTTTCTTTCACATCAAAGGGGCCCTCGTGATATAGTATCAGGTCATCCCATGTTGATTTAGCAGTTAAGCAATTTATGACAGAATTCATTTGGTCATCTAGAAGGACGGACATGATGAGACTTTTGAGACGTTGATCTAAGTTAGTAGCCTTTCTCTCATCTGCAGTTCATTGTCCTTCTGGCTTCTTTGACCAACTACCATGGGAATAAAAGGACCGTTTTTGATGATATTTTCAAATTGAGGTTTAATACCAATGATATGGCACATGAATCTCTTTTTCCAATTGGTGAAATTTTCCACCTCTGGTACAGCATTTAACTGGCCACCCCTGTATTCAAGAGTTGGTTGTACTTCTACTGCTGCCATTTAAGATGGATATTGATTTTAAAAATCTTTAAGCCTTTATATATATCCTTTTAAAGGGATTTTATAAACCATAAGGCTCTAATACCACTTATTGGTCCCTTAGAATCTAATATGAGATTTATCAAGTTAAACTAATCAGATTCATAGCAACAAAGTGAGTTTTAAACAAATATATATGAACAATATAAAGAACAAGTTTAAAACACACAGAAGTATTTTTCAACGTATAGAATTTTATTAGCATCAAATAAAGAATCTATGACACACCTTGCTTGGGGAATAGCAAGGTGGTTGAATGACAATTGGGGTGTTATCTTCTTCGAACTTAAACTCTAACCAAAGTTAAGATAGTAACAAAATAAACTTGTTATGATTAAATTGAAGCTTCAGCTTTCGGTAGTACGAGTCAGTTTATTTGAGAGATAAATGAACTCTTCAATGTGTATCATATTAATTGGAAGAGATAGCATTTACTCTGGGAATCCCTTTCCTTTTATAGGCAAAGGGATTAGGGTTTACATGTTAACCTAATACACATGTCAAGCATTAAATGGGTGGTTGAGCTACCATTTAATGTACACATGCTTTATAGTATCAGGTACAGTCCTTTAAGGAAAGTTGATGTACTTCTATAAAAACTTTAGAAGTAACATTTCCCAAGTAGATTGTTTTATTCCTTTTAACATAAAGTAATCTTTTTCCCGCCTTGTAAACCTTCTAGAAGTGAAACAACATGTTTCAGCTTCTATTAAGGAGATAGACAACGTTCAGCTTGGAATTATCAACCAAGCTAAATTGAAGCTCTTTCCAAGAGTCCTTCTTCAGTTTCTGTACCGCTGCATACACTGAAGTGAAGATTGTTGATAAAATATAATGCCTAAAAACATTACTAATATTTGTTCACATCTTTACGTTTTGATAATCACAAAATATAAAAACGTTTAACGTAAACAAGTAATTAGTAGTAAATCTTCATTTCGACACATTAATCACTTAAATGTATGAATAAATAATTGCTTAATGCATTTTATGATCAAATAAAATTTTTATTCAACCTCAAACTTTTATAAAATGTTGTAAACATTTTTATAAACATCACAAAATATTTTCTACATTTAAGAGTCATGTTTTATTCAAAATAAACATTTTGAAATTCAAATTTTCGGACCTAAAACGGCTAGAAAAGTTCCAGAAAATCCCCTCTACACAAAAGACAAACTGGGCAGCCCCTAGTCTAGGGCGGCCTCCTTAAATACACGGGCGGCCCCCTTAATTTTAAGGGGACCGCCCATAGACTAACGCTCCTCCAGTTTATCCTATAAATACTGGACTTTTCCCCACTATTTTCTCACCTTTTGCACTCATTCTTTCTGCTCAAAACAGCCCATATATCCTCTCTAAAATCCTTTGATCATTTAATCATAAAGCTTTGTTTCTAAGTGATCCAAGCTTAATTCCTCAAGTGCAAGAGAAGAATACTTCCATCATCAAGTGAAGAAGTATTACACTTAGTGTGTATTGCAACCTTGTTGCATTCATATCACCTTGTAAATCTTTTGTAAATTTTGTAAAGTTGTGTAGTTGCTAGATCTTGGCGATCTTTGTAAGTATAGTTAGATCGTGGTGATCTTATCGAGTAGTACTAGATAATGTGCTGATATAAGTAGTGTTGTGAGAAGTCTTGAAGTTGGTGGAAGAGTCGTGAAAGTCTTTGTATAGGCGGGAAGTAGTGTTGTGATAGATTGGTTTAGCTAAGATTAAAACTCGACATTTGTTAGTGTCGTTAAAACGGTGTAAGCAACGATGTGTACGGTTTTCTCAGCCATAAGGGAGTTGTTACCATAGTGAAGAAAACTCTCCGAGTTACGGTGCACGGGGAGTGGGAGTAGGGCGAAAGAGGCGGCTGCGTTGCCCGAAACCACTATAAATTTTATTTCCTCGTGTTGTGTTTGATTGTTCTTTCTATTACCTTTGTCTTGCGTTACTTTCTTCATTACTATCTTTATTAATTGTTTAAATATGTATATTGTTTATATTGTGCAAGTATTGAATTCACATAAAATTCGAATCTAAAATTTTTACGAACACTTTAAAACCTTAAAATAAAAAGCAGTAAACTATTCAACCCCCCTTTTAGTTTTCCACATTTTTGTTTTTGACGAAAAATTTCCTGCACTTGATTCCATAAGTTAATTCCGATACAAATAGCTGCATAAAACCCGAGATTTAACAATTCAATCATATGACTCAAAACTGACATAAATTAATCTAAACAATTTATTTATCATGTTTGAATTTGGCTCAAAAGCTGGATAAAATCTCCTACACTTATTGTTTGCAAAATACATTTGATTGAAATTAAGTAAACAATTTATTTTAAATGTTTGAATTGGTTCTTATAAACCGGATATTTTCCCCTGGATATTTTCCCCTGGATATTTTCCCCTACACTTATTTTGTTGCAAAATACCTTTTGATTGCAAATAAGACGAAGTTACAAACAAACAAAGCTTGATTACAAGATTCAAACATAATAAAACAAATAATATAGAATTAAAACACAAGACACTCCTAATATGCGGGAAAAGTAAATATTGGGTTGCCTCCCAAAAAGCGATTTTCTTTATTTACGAGTCTTGTAGCTAGACTCGAAGTCACACGTCCTTACGTTACTTTTCCTTCATCATCCATTCCAGTTAAGTACTCGGGTCCAAGCTCTAGGCATTCTTTTTAAAACCCTAATATCTTGCTCATTACGTACTTTACTCCTCTTCTCTTGTTCTCCTCATTTCTAAGGTAGACCGATTTTGTGTGCTATTTTTCTAAGTTCGACAACGAGTTGTATTGTTCTATCTTATGGGGCATCTTATATTCAACTTCATCATTTCCGTTGGTGAACCTAACTACTCCTTCGGGTGGGTCATGAGTCATGTTGGATATTTCAATAAAAGGCCTCCCTAACACTACTTGTGACAACCTATGGTCTATGATTGAACTAATATCCTCGACAATCATGAAGTCTGTGATATAGGTAAAGTTCCCTACGAAAACATGCATCCCTTTAATCCTTCCTGTGAAATTGCTAATTCCTCGATTCGAGTTTTCCCAAGGGTCAAGTTTTCTTCTCAAAATCCAATTGTACAACATACGGGTCATGATACTTAAAGGGGAGTTAAGGTCAATGTAGGCTCTTTCTACATGCACATGTCCAACGTTGCATGGTATCTTAAGGTTTGATGGGCATCCTTCCGTGATGATGGGGTTCCTTAGGAATATCGAAGGGATTGGTCGATACATAAGATATTTATGATATGCCAGTTCACTCCTAGTTAGGAGTACGTCAAAATACTCTACTTCTTGTTCTCCTGCTTCGGGTTCCTCCTTGCAGGAATCTTCGTTCTTTCGGACTATCTCAATAAACATTACATCGTCGTCATCCCCTTTGGTGCAAACTAGTTCGGTGTGGGATGATTGGGGAACCAATCCGAGCGATTCGAAAAATGAATTGAGTTTGAGGACTTTTTGGTGATGAATGAAATGGATGGATCGGGTGGTGTAGGATGGTTAACATGAATATTTTCCGGGTTGTCCTTCTCTTCTTCCTCTTATGGTTTGTCGTTTTGAGGTTCGTTTGGCTGCTTGGGACATATTGTGACAGTATTGATCGAACCATAGACATGGGTTGAGCATTGCAGGTCTTCAGTTGGGTAAGAACGAGCAGATAGAACTGGATAAGTACTAAGTTTTGGGTTCTTAACCGTGTCGCTGGGTAGTGCTCCCGTCATTCGATCGATGATGACCTTCAACACTGTGTCGATTTTGTTGGTCATCTCACTTTGCTGTTGTTTGAAATCAGCTTCAAACTTGGTTAGCCTAGCGTCTTAAGATGCCATGAAGCAGGATACCAATCCTTCTAGATTTGATTGATTGTTAAAGCTTTGAGGATGGTTGTTGAAGGAACGGTTCGAGATTGAACCGTTGGGTTGGAACCGGTTAGGTGGGTTTGAAAAATTATTTTGAGAATTTTAGGGTTGTCTCCACCTAAGGTTTGGGTGACTTCTCCATGATGGATTATAGGTGTCACCAAGATTGTTTTGCTCGGGCTTGAAAGTATACCACTTACCTCCCGCTTCATCGGTACGCGAGGATGCGTATTCAACAAAGGCTTGTTCGGGATCTTCCATGCAATACTGAGTGTCGTGGGGACCACTGCAGATCTCACATGAGGTAGTGATTTTGTTCACTTGAGTAGGTTGTGTCGGAGCAAGATGAGCTTCCATCAAGCGTTGGACTTGATTTTCGAGCTCGATTAGACGGCGGTCGGATGTACTCGGGACATCTTGAGGCAAAGCGATTGCCTTGACCGGCTTAGCGAAATCCCTTGGGTCGTTCCAACTTTCGTTGTCATAGAGGGCGAGGTCCTCTAATAATGCCCAGGATTCTTTGGCGTTTCGGTCACGAAGCTTACCACCGGCCGATTGGTCAATGGTTCGTCTTGTGACGGGATTGACATGGTCATAAAAAATTTAGACTTGGAGCCAAAGGTCGATGCCATGATGAGGGACTTTTTGTAGTAAGTCCTTGAAACGAGTCCATACTTCAGATTGAGATTCTCCATGATGTTGGAACCTCAGGATATCATTGCAGAGTTTTGCGGTCCTTCCTGGTGGAAAGAATTGAGCAAGGAAATGAGTAGTAAGATCCTCCCATGTGGTGATGGATCCTGCTGGAAGACGTTCAAGCCAATTGCTAGCTTGATCGCGAAGGGAAAATTAAAATAAACGCAGACTCGTTATTTCCCTGTTTTTACTATCAAGGTTAAGTGAGTCCACAAGTTTAAAAAAATCCTTGAGGTGTTTATTTGGATCCTCGAACCGAAGTCCGTGGAATGAGCAACCATTTTGCACCAATCGAATGGTGTCAGATCGAAGAGGTACTACGTTGTTCCCAACTGCGAGTTCAATGGTATTCTTGTAGCCCTCGTAGCTAGGTTTGGAGTAGTCTCCAAGAGTACGGATAGGATTCTCGTCTCCGCTGGTAGTTGACGAGAATGGGTTATGAAACAGTTAACACAAAGAAAAGATAGACTACGAGAAAGCTAATATGCGGAATTAAAATCTTACTTGAAAGGATTCAAGCGAGTAGAACTATGTTAAAATATGATCAAAACCTAACTATTCCCCACGCAGCTGGCGCCCATAATACTTGTTTGCGGTTGTCGCAAGGGACTTCTACAAGAAGTTTTACAACTCCCTAGGCAGTGTACCTAACCGTTGTAGTGTAGTATATGCAAGACTCGGGGGTTGTTATCGTTCTCTAGGGGAATAGGTTGGGAAGGCTTGATCACGGTCAAACAGAATTCTAAGGGTTGAGAGAATATTCTTTTTGTATTTTTATATTTTATGAAAGCAATAAATCATATGTTTGAGAGATTGGTTGGTTTTAGCTAATAAACTAAATATTAAACTACGATACTGGTGATAACAATATAATAAAAGATTGTGTTTATTTAATCATGTATTACTCCATAGATTGCTTCTCCTAGTGTTGTTGCTTTGTCACACTTGTGATGATCTATGTAATTATTTCCTAAGTCATAAACGAATTACACGAACCCGCCGTCTACTTAATATTCCGTTAAGGCAACGCACAAGTAAGGTAGTATGAAGACTATTACAAGGCCCCTAAGAGTATATTAAATGCATTTGAAATATATTAAGAGTGGATCAACCATATAAGGGGCAAGGTAGTATGAAGACTGTTACCCGATGGTATTGTTTCTACACAATCATGTTTTCCTAGACATATCAACAGCGATACAAACAAAAGTTGGTTTTCTAAGACCTAACATGCATATTCATCACAAAAAGCAACACCACTAAGATCTACATCATAGGTTTCATACAATCATAAATAAACACAATAGAGGTTTAGTCACAAGATGTTAAAGATAAGTAAGAACGATATGAATCACACAGCAAGAATTTGAATGATTAAGATAGTCTTACTTGATTAAAACATGAATTGAAGGAAGTACAATAGGGTTTTGAGGCCCTAAAATCGTCCCTAACAGCTGCTAAACGAACTAGGGTTCGTCCCTTTCTTTTAATCTAAAGTTACACACTTAAAACCCTAAAAACGGATTTGTATATACAGGAAAATCGTTTATTTTGTGCGGCGGTCAGCGTTTTATCGTGACGCTTGTCATTGTAAACACCTCCAAAAATGTGTCACAGCGAAAATATGTCAGGGGCGTTACTTCATAATACAATAGCACAAGATACAAGAGAACGACCTCTAAATGTGTCGTTTGAAAAGTATCGCTTTGATTTTCTGAACAATGATATTAAAATTTGTCCCATAATTGCATCACAATGAAAACGCTTTAAAGCAATACAACGAGGATTTGATCAATTGTATGTAAGTAGAAAATCCATGAAATGAAATATGTCAATCTTAGACTCCAATGCACATCAAGTAAGCCAAGCATCTAATTCACTTGAGAAAAACATGCTTAAAAGTGTCAACATAAAGTTGGTGAGTTCATAGATTTTTGTAAGTATAAACGTTGAAATCAAAAAATTTATAAAGTATGCATGACCATTTCAATCCTTATAATAGTTGCCAAAAATGTAAGTACAAATGTAGAACCGAAAAAGTATAGTGTCTACTGCTTCACCACAGTATAAGGAAAAGTGTTTAGTAATCAGTAATGTTCACAAAGTAGTGTGGGACTACTAAGATTTCCAAAATGTATTGTGACTGTCTATAACAGTTATAGTTATCTCTAAATGTATCTTACTGTTGCGCTAAGTCATGAATCGAAGCTATTTGTGTGCATATATATTGCCAATTTGTATTTTGCATCCTACCGGTGTCTGGACCAAAAGACCACCAATGAGATTTGGACTAGGTATATATCGTTCTATCGGAGTTCCCTGTGGGTAGTGAGCGCTACTCACCCGGATAGGAATAATTAGTCCTAATAGATCTATTTATAACATTCACGCTTACTTAACCAGTACAGTCGGTCAAGCAATTGGCGATTCATGATAGTTCGGGAAAGAGAGTGGTCTAATCTCTACTTAGGCAACACGTAAACAGGAGATGGTAACTGAAAACACTTGTGTCCAATGAAGAAATAACCATTGTAATCATAAACAACTTTAAATACTTAATTCCAAAAGTAAAAAGAGTGTGATATCAATCCAAGTAACTGAGTTTGTAAATGTAGTAATAAGTATGAGTATGTAAACGTATGTAAAACAAGTTGTAAGTGGCATGTATTTCCCCGAGATTTGTAAAGCAATGTAAAACAAGTAAAAGAGGGGCTATAAACTCACCTCGATTGTTGTATAGAACGATTGGCTGGATTGAACATATTTATATAACAACCAAACGGATTATAGTACGGACTCAACCAAGAAGTTGCGGTTTATCTTAACGGCTATGACCCACTAGCCTCTAGAGTAATGCATTTGGGTTTTTCGATGGATGATTACATCAACGCGACACGTTGATAAAAGATTTAGATTGCAAGTTGTAACGGTTTGATGGTTGGTTAAATAGAATAAGTCAAAAGTATATATAATTCATATGGTGAATTATATAACAAAATATGTAATATATTCCGTATATATATTACATATGGAAAAATGAACATGTATATAATTCATATGGTGAATTATATAACAAAGACAAACAATAATATATATTCGGGGTTATATATTACTTTGCAGTATTATTATAAGAAAAAGAAACGTGAGAAAAACTGTTGAAAACAAAATATTTCGACACGTGTTTGAAAATCACCAATTTAATTAATAAAAAAGTTTCCTTGTATAAAAGTAATTGCACGTTTTTTAGTTAACGAATCAAAGTATCGGTTGTTTTCAAAGTTTTTATAAAAGTTATACTTTTATCTTCTAGTTGGAAATATTATAAAATCTTATTTTATAATTTAGTAATTTGTTTCCTTGGCGGATTTCTAAAATAATAGAATTATAGTGAAAATTACTAAGTATAGTAATTTATAGAAATTTCGGCATGTCCTATTCGTTTATAAGACGTTTTCCATATTTATAAAATCTAATGGTTTTCACTTAAAATCAACCCGTATTGCAAAATACCCCTTTGTTTCAATATATATCTAAACTAAATCAACGAGTGACAAAGTAAGTAAAACCAAACACTCCTAAAGGCTTTAAAACACAAAATTTAAATAATAATATAGCACATTTATTTAACCATTAAACCACCATTTAGATCCGATTTTATTACTAAATATTGTAATATGATTTATTAGTCGCTTTATACCATCAAACGCACCCTAAAGGTTGTTGCTAAAACCAAACGCCCCTTTTTGGTAGTTCTGCTAAACCAAACTCCCCTTTTGGCAGTTTCTGCTAAACCAAACACCCCTTTTGGCAGTTTCTGCTAAACCAAACACCCCTTTTGGCAGTTTCTGCTAAACTAAACGCACCCTTTGTGGTGTTTAGAACAACCAAACACACCCTTTGTGTTTTTCTGCTAAACCAAACGGACCCTATGTGGTTTTCTGTTAAGCCAAACGCACCCTATGTTGTTTTCAGTTAAGCCAAACGCACCCTATGTGCTTTTTTTTTCCAGATCCAAACGCACCCTTTTGGTGTTAATAACAACCAAGCACACCCCTTGGTGCTATGAAAACCCAACGCACCCTTGGTGCTTATTCTAGTAAACCACACGCACCCCTTTTGGGTCGTGTATTCAACCCAACACACCCTTGGTGCTTACAAGAAAAACAAACGCACCATCTGGTGCAGTTTTTAAAACCAAATGCACCATATGGTGGTTCTGATAAACCAAACGCACCATTTGTGATGTTGAGCAGATGGTGATGGTACGGTGGTTGGGTGGTGATGGGTGGTTATGTGGTGTGGTGCGCCGGTTTGGTAGTGGGGTTGCGAAGGTGATGGAGGTGGCGTTGTGCGTTGGTGGTAGATGGTGATGGTGTTGGATCGGCGATGGAGGTAGTGAGGTGGTGTGGAGGTGCTGCGTCGGTGTGGTGGCCGGAGCATGGCCGGAGCGGCGCCGGAGCATGGCCGGAAAAAGAGAGAGAATAAGATAGGGGCTAGGGTTTTCTTATTAAAATGAGCTAACCCTAATGTTTACATATTTATATTGGAAACTTTAAAAAAAAGAGACAAGTGTAACATAGTTTAGGGTACAAGTTGTAAATTATTACTAGAAGGATCAAATATATAATCTTTTATAAAATATTGGTTCGGGACTCGTTTAAGCTACTTAACGGATGATTCAAAACACGAAACTTGCGCCATTGCGTTCCAAATGATTTTTCCATAAAAAGTGAGTATTCACTCGACTATTATTTTATAAATGTTTTTATAAAATATATTTAAAATGTTTATTATTTATTTGGGTAACACGGGTAAGTGTTGTCCGTAAAAATAAATCTTTGACTCGAATATTTGCGTTTTTAACAAACGTATGTGAATAAAATGTAAAATAATTTATTAATTATTTTTATTTAATAAAAAGTGATAATTAAATATAAATTTAATTATTTTTGTGTCGGTACGCGTTGCGTGCGGTGTTCAAAACTTTGCGAGGCTATTTTAGTCATTTTCTGCTTGGTTTCGTGTCTCGGGTAAAACTAAAAAGTTGTCCAGAATGTCGTTTTACATCAAATTGCTTTAGAGTCTGAGTCGTGAAAACGTGATTTAGCGGGTCGTTTTTGACAAGTCAACTTAGGAATAACATATATCTTCTCGTTTTCAAGTCAAATAAGTAAAAAAATAAATTTGCACATGAGAGATATGTAATAATAAATATGATTTATTATTTAAATATGTTCCGAAAAATTACCGGTTACGCGGTAATCGTTTTTATGTGACAATAATATATCAAAAGTCAAAAAGTCAAGTCGGACCCGAAAAGTCAAAGGGTAAAAATAGTCATTTAAAATTCCGAAAATTGCCAGTTGTTACAGTCATGAATAGAATATTCTAGATAATGGGCTGGGTCGTGCATTATGACGCCGTCTGGAGATCTTGTGACGCCGTCTTGAGATGAGTTGTGACGGCGTCACGTGTAATCTGTGACGCCGTCTCCAGCTTCTGAGTAGAAATTCTTGAGAGATGTTGGTGTAGGTCCGTAGTCTTGTCCGTTTCTTCTCCAAACCAGCTCAAGTCACGTGTATTTCCTCCAAATGCCTTCCAAATGCCGAATATCTGAAAAGGAACGATTAAGTACCTATTTTGGGCATAAATGCACGATTTAAGAGGTTAAACGACCCCCAAAAAAGTGTATAAAATGACACATCATCATTTTTTCAAGTCATTCAAAGGCAGTAGGAGGCAAATAGTGTTAAGAGCGTTTGTTTTTTTGATCATTAAGAGGCAGTAAGAGGCATAAACCTCTTACTGAACTAGATGTGGAAGGGGCGTCTTAACACCTCTTAATGTCATTTTTCTACATTTTTTTTTTCTAATTTGTTATATTTTTTTATTTTGTTTTTTTTCATTTCTTGATTTTTTTTTCTTGTTTCACCTTTGTCTTTTGTATTAAAAGTATTAAATAAAATCATTACATATGTTTTGTTAGATAAAGAGTGTATAAGATGATATGTGTCAACTCATATTTTGTTCAAATTGAAGGGTACGGTTTCGGACTCATACATCTCAATTCTAACGCGTCTCATTTAGTTAATCGTATTAAGAAGTTCAATTCAAACTCTCACATGTTTATTTTTGTCGAATAAACATGATATTGCATGTTTTGTTTAAAATACTCTTAACTTTATATTGATTATATTATAAAATTTGTTTTTTATTTAATGAAGTTTATTTCATGTACGCATGCAATCGTTTTATATTTAAATTGTAAAAACTATAGTTTAACATATCTAGACATTTTTACCAAAACAAACAATTTTATTTCATTCAGATTCAGATTTCTCAACTATTTATTCAGATTAAGATGGAAATCAGATTCAGACTTTTCTACCGAATATTCAGATTCAGATGTGTGAATCAGATTCAAATTCAGAGCCTCTTAATAAACAAACAACACCTAAGACACAAATATCTATGGGTGTCCAGGGACCCCCGAGACACCCCCTGGCCCGTCCCTGCTTATACCATATATTTAATTATTATATTTTTAACGAAAAAACAAGAACTAACACTAAAACTATATGTTGAAGGAGATGAAAGATACAATATATGTTATATAAGCATGTTTGGCGATGAAAAAGATACAATATATGTTATATAAGCATGTTTGGCGATGAATAATTCAGTTCAAGTAGTTTTCAACTAGGAAATTAACTCTTGCACCAAAACATAATTGTTTAACATCATGTAATTTTGGCCGGAATTAGTAGTGTTAGGCTGACCGCATCACGTAAGCGAGGACCAAACAAACAAGAACGCAAGGTTTAACATGGTTGGGTCCGGTGGCGGAACCAGGAAATTTGATTGTGGAGGGATTTTTTTTGACAATAGCAACAAAATGCGGCAAAAAACTAGAATCGGAATAAAAAATCGAATATCTTATCTTATATTATAAAAGATTCAGTCTGATCATTTAATGAGGAGTTTTAAAGATGGGACTGAATAAATGCAGCAGCTCAAATAACCTTCCAAGTGAAGATGAATAATTAATGGAATTACAACATTGATGCAGTTACAAGAAAACCAAAAGCTTCTTTTAACTATTGTGTTTAACTAACCCTAATCTTCATCTTTACCACACAATATTCACAAAACCACCCATTTAATAGTATTTGATAAGATGTGATGAATCTTCAAAAGTTAAAAATCCCCCTAACCCACACGCACAAGTTCAACTGATTTGAGAAACAACATTATGATTCTATAAAATCATCCATTATAGAAAAAAGTAAATCGAACCAAGATAGTCACTCATGGATCGGTCATACTAATTCTGATTATGATTTGGTAGCCATATTGAATGTAAATGGAGTACTCACTATTAGTCTTTTTAATTGTTTATGGAGAGTACTTGATAGAACAAATCAAATGAGGATTTATGGGTTTTGACAAACTTATTGCAACTCCTGAGGTTTACCTTTCTTTTATTTTGTTATGTTTTTTTCTTTAATGTTATGAATGAATTGTGATAAATGTATCATTTGTGTATCAGGTTGCAAGTTTGAGAAAGATTTTAGGACCTCGAGGACTTATGGCAAAGTACCTCCCAAATTTCTCTTATGAAGGTATTTTATCTTTTATATTGCACTTAAAATAGCCAATTGTAGTCGTACTCAAATAATTATGACATAACATTTAGTAAGTAACCAGTATTATAAAAGATACTCTGCATTTCGAATAGTGTACCCTGAATAAGCAAAACGTTTGCTGATTATTTTGCTCGAATCTTACTTAAGGAAAAGCGTTTTACCAGAAAGAATCGGGTGGCATGCTTTCCCGTTTGGATTGACACGATTGTATGGGAGCTCCAAATGAACCGCTTGGCGCCGATGGAAGCTGGTATGAAATCTTTGACTCGATATATTACAGAAGCAAATAACTCCTATGGTACGTATTGAGTTAACTAGATAACTTATAGATGTGGAAATTTCGACAAGTATAATATTCAGCCACTTTGTTTATGACATAGAAGTGCTTATGACATAGAAAGGGTAATTAGTATGTTTAATCTTTTCTTAAGATAGTTGTGGTCACTTTGTTTCTTTATGACATATAAGTGCTAATGTATAATTTACTATATGTGTAGGTTATTAAGTTTGTGACTCGTGACAGTTAGGTGATTCGCAATATCAATTTGAAAACAAATATACAACCAACAAAAAAGTAGCGAAGATGAAAATAAATGTTGATATATACAACCAATGCTATTACGCTTTGGTAAGTTAGTGTTTTCTCAGTTATGCTATTAACCATTTAGCATTTACGATATTTACAAGGCCTAATATTGAAAAGTTAGTACTTCAGGTCTCGACGGAAAGTTGTGAAGGTAATGCGCATCATGACAACGAGGTCCTCACTAAGCTCAACCAAGATGGTTCCTCATGGTTGTAAATTTGCAACCTGTAATAGAACATGTCGAGGCGCTCCAGCAAAGGTAACTTTTCACTTTTTATATTTATATACTCAACGCCTCATGAATCAATGGGTTACTAAGCTTGATCTGATGTTTAGGAATGATCACTTATAATGTCTTTGATGCAATAGCTTATTTTAATAAAAATAATAAAATCAGAAATTTGATTATGCAATGACAAACACCCTCCAAAACTTTTTACTGTATTTGTTAGATATAGTCAGTTTTGATACACAATCCCTGCTTGAGGCGGGATTGGGTATCATGATTAAGATTGGCCGAGGAATTGAGTAGCGTGCATGACATATTTCATGTGTCGAATTTGAAGAAGTGCTTGGCGGATGCAAATCTGCATGTTCCACTAGACGAGATTAAGGTTAACAAAACCCTTCGTTTTGTTGAGGAACCCGTAGAAGTTATGGATCGTGAGGTTAAGAGTTTGAAACGTAGTAAGATTCCAATCATTAAGGTTCGTTGGAATTCAAAGTGTGGCCCTGAGTTCACGTAGGAACGTGAGTACCATATGAAAGCTAAGTATCCTCGATTGTTTGCTGATTGTGCTGTTGAACCTAGTAGTTAAATTTCAGGATGAAATTTCCTAAAGGAGGGGATACTGTGACAACCGTGACTTGAGCAGGTTAGTCAAACCGTTAGAGTTGACTAAAGTATTTATATGTGTTATAATTGTGTGCTTATGTGATCTTATATGAGTATTTGATATCAATCCGTGATGGGTGTTCATCTATTAGTGATTGAGTTGTGGTTTTGGTAGCTATTTCACTTCGTTCACATTTTGTGACAATGGAAATGATAGCAGGATCTTATGCGTTAACGTGTAATTTAGTAATAATTGATATATGAGCATAAGAGTATATAATGTATTCATAGGAATGATTAAGTCTAGTATTTAAGTTAATTAAGCGTAGGTTTTTCTAATTTAGGAAAGTAATTTATGAAACGAAATTTATAAATAGTAAGTTTAAAACTAGTTTTATTTAAAAGGGTTACTAAATTAATAAATGGTTTTTTATAAAAATAACAAAATAATGGTAATTATACATTTAATAATAACTAGGAAATATATATATATATATATATATATATATATATATATATATATATATATATATATATAGTGTTTGGATGCGTTTGGTTAGGTTTAGTTGTTGTTAAATTCAGAATTAAAAACTTGGCAGATTTTTAGGTCATCTTGTAAGTGTCATAACTTGGTCATACAAATAGCTTTTATTGATTTTCTTGAGCCTAAATTTATCTACAGAGAGTCTACTTTCCAACCCCGTTAGTTTCATGAATTAAAAGTGAGTAGAAGTCAGTCAAAATAATTTTACAAGATTCGTTGTCAAATTTGAGTTTTTGGGGCAGATTCTGGGTTGTGTTTGTGAGGTCAAAAACCATATCAAAGCGTCTTTTTAACTGATGGGGTTGCTACAGTAGCAATTTCATGATGTTTATGATTTTCTAGAATTTTTGTAGAATTTTACTAAGTGTTTAAATGGGTCTGATCAAGCTAAACTTTTTGATAGTCGAATCAGGTCAAATTCTGAACACTTTGTGATGTTGAATTTTTATAAAATAGTTAGACTCAATATTTTTTTTAAATCACAGTAGTTCATAACCCATTGGGAAGGTAGGGAATGCAGTAGGGAAAGTCAATTTGATGATTTAGTATTTTATTTGTAGTCATGAAGTGACTACAAAATTCTGCCAAAAAGCTAGAAAACTCGAATAAATGGATTAAGGGTATTAGGGTATAAGTAAGGTATGGGAAGTGTGGTAAAGGGTTTATAATCATAATATAGTCATAGTAGTCCATCAATTGATTGTTACATCGTCTTGGGCATTTAGCCTAATCGCGTGTAACACGTGTTTTATTTGTGTTTAGTTGATTGCGAGGAATTTGTGAAGTAGTTGTGCATCAGGTGAGTTTCATAGTCCCATTTTTCCGTTTTTATATTGGGATGGAAATGATGCAAATGTTTTGAAATGTTTCATTGCTGTGATTATGTGTTTTAATTGCGTATGGACATTACATGACTATTATATGACTATGTGTTACATGTTGATATTGAATGGGATCGGATGAGTACGCCTACTCAGTGTGATTTATGATATTGATTGGGATCGGATGAGTACGCCTACTCAGTGTTGGTTATGGTACCATGGGATCGGAAGGGTACGCCTACCCAGTGTGTGAATGTGTTGATTGGATTTTGTTGCATGCTAGCATAGGATCATGATAGTTCATTATTGTCCTACCTTGTTTTGTTAATCACAGTGAAAACGAGTATAATTGTGTGTCTAAAACCTATGACTCTCACCAACATATTTGTTGACGTTTTAAGCATCATTTTCAGGTGAGCATCTTGAGGAAAGTGAAGTTAGGAAGCTTGGCTAGTGAGACCGTAGGCTTGCATGCGGAGTTTATCTCCTAGTTTTCATATCGTACTTTGTTTGGATTGATACTTTGAATGTTGATTGAATGTTTAGGTTTTGAGATATTTTCGTTTATGTCTTTGTATTTGGCGTGACTCTTTTATCTCAATATAAGACCCTTTTTTCTTGTGTTAGGTATTGTCATGACACGTTGTGTCCATTTTTGTTTTGCTTAACGCATTGTAGTTCTTTCTATTGATGACACTATTATGTTGTGATGATACCCATGACGTTACGCCTCGTGTTTCTGCCTTGGCGGGGTGTGACAGGATTCCTAGCATGTTTCATGTTTCCAATCTCAAGAAGTGTTTAGCGGATGAAAATCTCATCATCCCACTTGACGAGATTCGCCTTGATGATAAGTTTCACTTTATTGAAGAGCTGGTAGAAATCGTAGATCAAGAGGTTAAGCGACTCAAGCAAAGTCGGATTCTTATCGTTAAAGTTCGCTAGAATTCGCGAAGAGGACCAGAGTTTACTCGGGAACGTAAAGATCAGTTCAGAGATAAGTACACCCCCCCACCTCTTTGCCAAAGATGAAGGAACGGATAAGTCAAAGTAAGCACCGGGACGGCGCTTCCCTTAAGGTGGGAGGGATGTAACAACCCGAGTTTTAGGTCATTACTTACTTCGAGCCATGATAATTATTTTACTATATAGTTGGATATAGTTGATATGTTTTAGTCAGTTTGGGTGAAAGTTTCCATTTATTAGGAAATTACGAGTCGTGTTTCAATTTTTTCTATTCGTTTAAGCGTCTGAGAGAGTTAAAAAATTTATATTCTGCTCCGAGAGCGCGATTATAATTATTATTGGTGTTTTATGGCTTTCCTCGTGTTTTTGTAAAAATCATGTCTAAAGTCTTGATATTAACGTAAATTAACATTTATTTAAATGTTTTAAACCAAATTAAGTTTGGACGAAAGCAAATAGTCACGAGAATATAAACCCGAGACATAAGTGGTCGGTTTTTATTTAAGGAAAACATATATGTGTCAAATGTCTAAACAAGAAAAGAGAGGAGGACTAATTATGTCAAATGCCCAAAGATACCACACTATATAAGGAAATTAACACACACATAACCATTTTTATAAATAAAAAATCACACACTCATCCCTCCCCCCCTCCTAACTGACGGTTAACACCACACACACCACCAAAATCCGTTGATTTTCTGACATGCAATACGATCCGATTATATTTTCTTAATCTCTCAATCCCAATTTTTTTTAAACCCCTATATATCCCCACTAAGGAATTTCTCACATGCATATCAGTTTTATGAAGTTGGTTCGGGTTTTGTTCTAGTATTTTCGGTAGATAATATATATCTAATTATTTAGGTGTAAAAGGGTTAGATAAGTGTTATTTGGGAGTTGGTTTTGTTGTAAAAGTTTTTGTTTGGTGGTTTGGGATGCGTCCGAATTTCAAAACCAAGAGGGGAAGCTGAAAATTGTTTTGTGTTGCTTTGTGAGTATTCTATTTACATTGGCATGTTGTTAATTTGATCTTATATTGCGTGCTTGTATATGATTATACTTAAAGGTTCAAGTGCGAAATATTGAAATTAGATTAGTTATTGATTGTAGTTTGATGGTTTTTATTATACATAATTAGGCTAGTTAAAATGTTTTGGTAGTTGTTTGAGTCAAATAGCATTTTAATAGGTTTTCGTACTAGTCGAATTTTGGCGAACTTCGACTGCCTCGTGGCATGTCGAGAAATTTTTTGTAAGTTATTTTGATATTAAAAGTGATAGTGTTCGCCTTTAGCTACGTTGTTGCCAGGTGGCTCCATTGCTAACTCGTAATAAACGTACATTTTTACGGCCAACATTAGAATTTGGTAAACTTTGGTTGAAAATTCAACTACTGAAGTTTGGAAATTGAAAAGTCAAACTTGGCTATATTTTTAATGTGGTCTGTTGATGAGAAGAGGTTAAAAAAAAAATTAAAAAACCCCAAGGTTCGTAATGTTAGTTAAGTTATATTGAAATTTATGGAGTCAAAATTATATTATCCGTACTTTCTGAACTTCTTAAAATAGAAAAATTTATGGTAAACGTTGTGCTATATGTTAGTGTGTCGAGATATATGTTTTGTGTCGCACTTGATGATTGTAGTATGTGTCTATATTATATATATATATTTATATTTATTTATATATTTATATATATATTATATATAGAATATATTATATATTTATATAGATATTTATTTATTTTATTTATATATGTTAGATATATATATATATAGGTCTCGTCTAACCTGCTTATATTTTTTATATTTGGTCGCGTTGTGAAGTGATAATTGTTTGTTCGTCTTGAGTTGTTTGATTGGATACTTTTGCTTAAGGTGAGTTCATAGCCTCGCATTTTTAAATCTTTTGATTGTTTTATAAACCCGCGAGGGAGATACATGCTTGTTTTTGAAAATCAAACACATATGATTTTATGGTATGCTGGACACGATTATATGACATTTCCGCATGAGTAGCGATTGTCAAAGTCCCTAATATCATGAACCGTTAATTACCAAGTGAGGTAAACGCTTGTGCATTAAATAGATCTATTGAGTTTGACAACCTGTCCGGGGTATGGATCCGACGGTGAACACCCTGTCAAACGGACGTTTTGTATTGAGACGGGTAGGTATATGGCAATAATACCTTGTTTTGGGGCAAGTTTTAGACATATGAAAAGATATATGTATTGTTAAGGTATCGGTGTCATGAGCTTAATGCGTGAAATGAGATTTGATACATTGTATTCGTTGCAATGTTTTTCCCGAGAACTATATGTGTGTTCAAAGTTTTATACTCATTGTTTATAATCTCTGTGGATTCACTCAACAATTTTGTTGACGTTTTAGCATGTTTTATCTCAGGTAACCAAGGGTGATGGCAACGGTTGAGTGGAGGTCTTATGCGTGTGGTCGCTTGTGTAGAAGCTTGCTAATGTGTACCTTGTTTTTATAAAACAATGTCTTTAAATTTGAAACAATTACTTTTCAAATGTTGTGATGGATTTGGTTACGATTTCTGTGGGACTAAACGCATTTACTCTGATAGTAACTAATGGAACACATGTTTTGTAAACGTCTCTTTTGAGTCGTTTTTTATATCTTGGTGTATTGTGCTTTGAAGTAACACCCATTGTGTATTCCGCTGCGCATTGTGAAAATGGGGGTGTTACATAGTGGGCTCTCTGGCTTTAGTAGCCTAAATTTTCTCACCTCTCTTAAAGTGCTCAAAATCATTTTGGTTAGTGGTTGCGTGCACATTACTTCCACAAGTAGTGAAACTCACTCCAATGGAGGACTCACTAGACTGGGAGGACTCAGCCAGTACTCCTCATCTGACATGAATGACACGATTGTGTCTTGAGGTAAAATGGTCATAACTTCTACGTATTTCGCACTTAGTGTAATTTCTACAATCATCAGGACGATGATCGTTGAAGCCACAGTGAGTGCATGGTGGGTAAAGAATTATCTTGGATTTCAGGATCTGTTTGGAAGGAGAAGTATACTGATAAGGCCGTGCCTTATAGTTTTTACTACTATTTAGTAATGCAATATACATATCATGATCTGAGGTCCTATGATCCTCTTTCTTGCATTTCATGTAGTAGAGAATCCTATAACAATCATTAGTTGAATGATTGGTGTAGTGACAGAGTTCACATTTTAGCTTGTGTTTCTGAAGGGGTTTAGGCCTGACTGGTTTGGATGAGTCAATGTTTTTTCCATTTGGTTTAGAATCCTGACTTAGTTTGGATGAGTTGACTGACTTAGATGATTCAAGTTGTGGATCTATAAATTTGGATTCCTGAATCTTCTAAGTGGAGTTAATCTTCTCATCCATTAACATTTGAACCAGTTTGGTCAGTTCATCAATCTTGGATTCTTGATCATTGATGTTGACTTCAGTAGGAACTAAAGAAGTGACTGGTTCAGTATCACAAATAGTGACAGGTCCTGAAATACTCTTATGTGTGTTTCATGACACCCAAACTAGGTCTCTCCCTTGGAGAGTGATCTTGGTAAATCAATGTCATTACCTCAGAGCTTGGAGAAGCTCCATGAAGATTCTTTAGTGGAGGTAGAGGAGTTTGAGGTTCTGATCCTAACTCTTTGGAAGACTCAGGGTCAGTAGGTGCCTTAGTGAGTTGTAGACACTCATTTACAGCTTGACTTTAAAAGACTAAAATTCTTTCAGTGTTAAAGTTTGAAAGTTTGTTGTCAGGTTGTGTCTCTCAACCTAGTCTTTGGATTTTGGGACCATTTCGTGGTAATAATCTAGGGAAGCAGCTATGAAAGGGTTTTCTTTAACCTTATTTTTGGATGATGATTCAGCAAGCAGTTCACCACCAAGAATCTTCTTCTTTTGGTTTAGAATTTGCTCACTGATGCATTGACTTACTTTCTTAGAACTAGTTAACCATTTTTCATTGACCTTTCTTTCTTCCTTTAGTTTTTCTTGAAGGGCATAATTTAACTTTGTAAGTTTAGTGTTTTGAATTTGAAAAGTGACAGCCTCAAGATTTTCTTGTTTTAAGGAAAGTAGATCATCTCTACACTTATTTAGTTCAATAACTATTTTTTTATATTTTGATAACAAGTTTAATCTCTGCTCTTCAACATACTTGAGGTCAATGTTTATATATTTGAGATAAGTCTGTCAATCAGAGTCCTCTTCTATTGAGAGAAGAATATTTAACTTTTTCATGGTAAGGTCGATCCATTCACCATTACGAGTATGATTCTTCCCCACGGAGAGTTCATCATCAGCTAGAGGCATTAGTACCTTGACCTGTGTCATCTCCTAACCATCAGATACTTCTCCCTCATCCTAATAGAACGTTTTAGCAACTAAGCCTTTGTTCTATGTTTGAAAGGGTTTTAGAGACTGAGAAGTAGATGGACTAGCCTCAAGGAGTGCAAGTTTAGCTTTCATCTTCTTGTATTCAGCCTTGTAGTCTTTTTGAAACTTTGGTTCACTTTGACTACTCTGAGCATATTGAGAATACTAAATAAGTTTTGGTGTAAACTAGGTTGAAAACATTTTGACACTGAAGAGGAGTTTGACACTGATGATTTATAAGAGGGTTCAGACGTTTTAGAAAAATAATCTCTTGTAAAATGACCTTTTTGCCACATTTGTAACATTTAGTGTTTTCATTTGCTTTTTGACTAGAAATTTTGTTTTTTCTTTTGATAAAACATTTTGAATTTGCCAAAAAGGCTCTCTCATGAAATTCTAACTCTGGATCTCTGGGATACTCCTCACTAGATCTCTTATCAGCCTCATCATCAAAATGTTTTTGAAAATCCTACACAATATTGTTAGAAAAGAAGGCAGTTGATATAGGAGAGTCTGAGGGAGTAGTAATTAGGGCCTTTTTGGTCTCAAGGTATCTCCTTGAGATTAGGTTATCTTCATAGACAAACCTCCCATAGATATCAGCAAGGTCAATGGTCTAGGTGTGATTGACATTTCTTAGTCCTTGAGAGAAGCTAAGCCACTTCTCAACGAGACTATTCATGAAACCCAAATTGATCTCGTGTTTAGACTGTATCACACCATCATTTGTAAGCTCATTGAGCAAGGTCTTGTAATGGGTGTAGGTTGGTGAGAGGATCTCAGAGGGTTTAGCTCTGAAAGTTTAATACTCAAATTTCAGATCCATGATCCTGTTTTCCTTGGTATCAGAGGAACCTTCAAAGCTGTGAACCAAGTCAGTCCATGTAGATTTAGCTGTCTTATAGCTAATGACTAACTCCATTATATCATCTGGTAGACATGATATAATGATGCTTTTAAGGCATTGGTCTTGATTGACCACCCTCCTCTCATCAGGGGTCCATTGGGACTCAGGTTTATCGACACATTTAGCCGTTTTTGGTTTGAAAGGACCATCTTTAATACATTAAATGTAGAAGGGTTCCATTTTTGTCAAATAGCAAAGAATACGCTTTTTCCATTTGCTAAATTTTCTTGGTTCGAGTCGAGAAGCAACAGCAAAGTAGTTGCCTCCTTTCTTATCAACTAGCTGGGGTACGTTACTTATAGCAGCCATTTAGGATCTAGGTTTTAGAATCTTTGAGCAAAATTAGTAAAATGTTTTATAAACATTATGCTCTGATACCACTTGTTAATCCCTTTAAGTTAGCTACCAAAACTATAATAGTTATGATAAACTAACTCATGGCTTAAAGTAATGTAGTGAAAATTAGTTTTGACAAATATAAGTATAAACAAGTAAAGAACACAAAACTAATTTTCAATATTTAACTCTTATAAATTTATTAAGAATTATACCCCATTGTTTGCGGAACAACAATGGGGATTGAATGACAATGTGTATGTGTGTGTGTATGTGTGATATCCTTACTAATAACTTTGCATAACTTAAAGTATTATGCTAAGTTAATAACTATGCTAACCAACTGAGCTTTCTTAGGGACTTAGTTAATTTGGAGGAGTATGTGTTTGTGAAAGATACAACTTTGAATGCATAAACTTAACCTACTCGGTTTACAAGGCATATCTATTTATACTACTTAGGTAGGGTCATACCCACATGGGTGATAAGTGCGTGTCTCATAGTTGATTGGCCAGTACATGTTGTATAGGTTTGTCTTTATTACAATTTTATTCTAAGTATAGGGCAAACACACTTTCTAAGGTCAGTGCTGACACTGACCTTGTCTTCATACCCTATTCAGGATAGTTTGACTTCAGGTGGATAAGAGCTTGGACTTATCCATTCAAATTATCCCGCTTATTCTTCAGGCACTTGTCTTCATGGACTTCTAGTTGTTGGAGATCGTATAATGTTCAGTGAGTCTATTGCCACAACTCACTGAGCCCATCACCTTCTTCTTTGGCTTAGGGACTTCATTCACTGAGAACTGCCTCACTAAATGGTTGAGTCTTTCTTGTAGACTCAGGTTCAACACTTGAAGGTAACTCACTGAGTGATGTTTACTCAATGACCTTGAACTGTCTAAGGATATCTAAAACTTAGGATATTTTGTATTCAAATCTAAGTGCAAGATAGTTGGGCACTGAATTGGCCCAATATGCATGTTAATGTATTTAATGACAGGTACCTGACATGACTTAGCATATGTTGTTAGCAGGATAAGTAGGCATACTAGTAATCCAAGTGATGCACATTGGAAATCTATGACTAAGGTACTTCATTATTTGAGATACAATCGCGATTATGGGTTGCATTATGATAGATATCCAACTGTTATCGAAATGATTCAGTGTCGCATAAATGGTTTTCAGGACATTTAAGGATCCCTAGTATCAATACTAGTGGTTATTTGGTTTACACTAGGAGGGACGTCGCTATATGATATGTGAGAAATCACATATCCTTTTTATATCAAAAATGACCCTTAAATGATCAAAATGTACAAAAATATGCTTGTATTTGTGTATTTTGTTGTTTGTGAATGTGTAGGTACGGATAATGCAAAAATCACAAGAAAACGGTCAAAACCGAACAAACACGAACACGGGAACGGATAAAGTGCACAAGATCCAGAAGTTTCTAGCAAAAGGTAACAAAGTCAACCTTGGTCAACCCTTGGTCAACCCACAAAATGCCAAAACCCTCAAAATACCCAAAAGAGCCTTATTGTTAAATTCATTTTCACTAAAAGTCCTAAAACAATAACACCATTAGTCCTTAACCATTAAGGGACTAACGGTCGTTAAGTTCCTTAATAACTAATCCATTAAACCCTTTAACCAAGCCTAAATCAAAACAATGGCCCATTTCCCTTAAATATAAACCGTAGCCCAAGTCAACACCTTCATAACGTCGGGTCAAACGAAGTTAAAAGAAAGAAAAAGGCGCCAATACCTTTTACTATTCACCTTCTGTCTCAAACATTACCCTGCACCAAATTCACCCCCACTTAAATGGTAATTACCCTTGTTTCTAGAAGCTCTGACACCATCTGACACCTAGAGGAGCCACGTTGGCGATCCCGAGACATTTGATTGGCTACAAATACGTGGAAGGTCATAGACGGCTAAGATCAAGTGGTATGAAGACAGTTATGAATTAATGGTTGAGATCAAGGAGGGAGGAGCGTCCCTGGAATCTAGAATGTTCATCTCAAGGCTATAAAAGGAAGCTTTCACTCATAGTTTAAGGGCATCTAGAAGTAGGAGTAGTGTAGGTAGTAGAATAGCTTATTTTTCAGCTTATTTGCCTTATCTTAATGTAATTTTCATTTAAAAGTCATGTAATCTTCTGCTTTTATTAATAAAATTGCATTTTACTTTAAAACTGTGTTTACGTTTATGAGAATTTAGCTAAATTTGATAATAAGCTCTGAATAAGCTGTTTTATGTTCACCTATACTCTCTAAGCTCAAATAAGCATCCACAAAGCTTATTTGAGCTAATTTGATTAGTTATTCAGTTGGAAAAAGGAAACGAGCTTTTGGATGATAAGCTAAATTTGGAAGAGCTTATGGTTTTTTTAGAATGCTTATTAAAATAAGCTGGGTAGGTAGAGCTTAATAGGTTTAATTTTTATCCCGGTTTAGTGCAAGGGATTAAGGTACATACACTTTCCTTTAAATTTCTTTATGCTCTTGCTGTTATTTCAATTCTAGTCTTAATATTTGCATCTTAGCTTATAGCTGCTTATTATCTGCTTATTGTTTCTTAGTTTAGCTTATTAGAGCTTAATATAGTTGTTAGTTGCTTATTATGTTTGATTGTTAGGTTAAAATCTTAGTTTCATTAATCTATTATAAAATTGTCATAAAAAAACCAAAAATAATAACATAATGAAGTAGCTTATTAATTTTGCTTATTTAGTTGGTTAAAACTGTTTATTAGGCTTGTTAAAGGCTTATTAATATCTGGTATTTGATCTGTGTGATTTAAATCTCATCTTCATAAGCCAAATATGGATTTAAGGGAAATAAGGGGGTGTTTGGATCAAGCAGTACTAACTCATGTTAGTACTGCTTGAGGCCATTTGGTCCTTTGATTTCATTCTTAATCTTATATTAGGTTTGTAAGAGTAAGATTTAAGAGCTTAGTTTAGGCTTAATCTAGTTTTTACTAAGTTTGATAGATGTAGTTAGAATCTGCTAGTATTAGTTTAGAAGTATAATCATTTTAAGTTCAAAATGTTCTAGTTGAATTTGTCTCTTATTGTGCTCTTATTTTGTTTTCAAATGATGTTCAAATCAAGTATCTTAGGCCTGCACTTTTTGTTTTGAGATTTAGCCATAATCATGTCAAATACATCAGCATAGGATATAGCAAGTAGGACTTTTTAATCTTAATTATCAGAAGTTTAATTTAGTTTTTAGGATTTAATTTTTAGTTTACAAGTAGAATTTATAGTAGAGTTGATCTATTTGAGTTTATTTTAGCTTAACTAGGTTGTTTGACTATCTGTTTTTAAGCTGCAAATAAGCAATTTGTCTTTTCAAAAACTCAGTACACTCAGTACATACTGAGTAAATAAGCAGTTTTCAAAGGGGTTTTTCATTAAGCAAATGAATTTCAAAATGCTTTTCAAAAGAAGTTTTAGAGAGCTTTTTGGCCAGGGTTTAAGATAGTGTAAGCTAAAAGTCCATAAGGATCCTTTAGCTTATCTAAAAATAAGCTCAAAGTCACCTTAAGGGACTGTTTGGTTGTCAGTATTGTCCATAGTGCTTTTTCAGCTTATTGCCCTTTCTTTTTGCTTATTTCTAGTATAGACTAGCTTATTAGTGTAGTTTAAGTTCAGAAATAGCTTATTTGGTTCTAGCCTTTACTTATTATAGTTTCTAGCTTATTTGGTTTTGATAAAAAGTAAAAAAAAACATGTTAAGTGTTTCTGTCCTAATTTTTAGCCTTTTTCAGCTTATTTCTTAAGTTTCAAAAGTAGCTGTTTTTATAAAATTTGTTAGTTTTCATTAGTTTTACAACTTTGCTTTTTGAATTTTCAAAAAAATAAAAAATAGCAAAAAGCTTGAGGCAGGATTCGAACCTGTGTCCTCAAGCTTCACACACACTCGCCCCACAAACACACACACTAGTGAACTGCGCCCTTGGGACTTTTTCGAAATAAGTTGCATTTAAAATCCTTTTATCACCTTTTTCCTTTCCTTTTTAAATAAATAAGCCGTAGCTAGTTTCTGGCTTTTTAGGGCTTAATTTTTCAGCTTATTTTTAGTCACTATTTTTATAAAATCAGTTTTGTTGTTTTACACTTTTAGTAATTTTCTTAGAATTTTTAGGATTAGTTTTATATTTTTAAACATTTATTTTTATTAAAAACTTTAAAAAATCATAAAAAATAGAAAAATAATCAAAAAAAATAATTTTCTTTTCTATAAAATTTTCTTTCATCATTTTCTAGGCTTAGGTTTAAAAAGTATTTTCGTAGGGTTAAAATTTAAGTAAGTCACTTTTTAAAGAACGGAATTTGATTCCCGTTCTCGTTTTCTTCAATTTTTACTTTATGCACCCTCGGTTTAGGATTTCCTTAGCTTTTTACTTTTAAATAGTCATTTAGGATTAGAAAAAGTTTAGAAAAGTATTTAGGGTTTAATTTTAGTGTTCTAGCTTATTTTTCGTGTTTACTTAATTTCCCGTTATTGTTTTTTCGTAGTTAGGTTTAATTGTCCCTTTATTTGCTCACTATTAGGATTTTAGAAAACAAATCATCTTCGAACCAATTCAAGTCATTGTCCAAATAACAAACGAGGTCTCAATTTCATAAGTCTTTGGGAAAACGACCCGGTAATCACTTACCGGTTAAACGTGTAGTATTTTTGTAAGATTTTTCCTACTACCTTTGTCCTCAAGGGTAGTTTTGGAATTTTCTATACTTTATATTATTATACGTATTAAAGTATACATCAAATTTTTGGCGCCGCTGCCGGGGATTTGTGATTAAGATTCCTTCGTTTGCATTTGTCGATCGTGGTTTGACGAACTTTCATCTTCGAAAGTTACGCTTTTGAAAAATCAAAAATACAAAAAAAAATTAAATATAAAAAGTAAAAAATATTTTTCTTTTCTTTTTAGTATAAGTAGAAGATTAATTAATAAGAAAAATACAAAAATATTTGCTCTTCCGGATTTTTTGATTTTTCTTGTGAATTCATTAATATAAGAAATAAAAAAATTTACCAAGTTGGTAAAAGAACACCAACAAATAATACTTTCAATTGAAGTATTATCCATCAATAAGTTCCCGAACCTAAGATTAAAAAAATTTACCGTTTGTGTCACTTACGAAAAAGGCGCACCTCTTTTGTAAAATTTATTTTACTTAAGAGAGTTACCCTAAGTTTGTTGATTATTCGGTAAACAAAAAATATTTACTTTTCTCATTTCTTTTATCATTTCATTTTGTTTAGTGCATGCGCACTAGAAATTCCAATTTTCCAAATAATTCAAACGTAACCATTCCGAGACGTCGAAATAAAGGACGTGCTCCAAACATAGTCGAACCCGAGCTTCGTACTATCGTTGCACCAATGGCGGAACGTACAATGGAAGAGCTACTCCGAGCACCCACGGAAGGGTACGGAGAAGCTATCGTTTTACCAAAAATTAATGCGGATCATTTTGAGATTAAAACGAATTTGTTACAATTAGTTCAAGCTAACCCGTTTCACGGATATGAGAGGGAAAATCGCCATGCTCATATCAATAGTTTCAAAAGGATTACCTCTACTTTACGATTTAGAGATGTGTCGAACGATGTAATTAAGCTTATGATGTTTCTATACTCACTTGAGGGGGCTGCTAGATTGTGGTACGAGAAAGAACCACCTAATTCGATCTTGACTTGGGAGGATTTCGTAACCAAATTTGTGAATCAATTTTTCCCTCCTTCAAAAACCACACACTTAAAGAATATAATTTCTCGTTTTACAAAAAAAATTGAGGAAACTTTTAGTGAAGCATGGGAACGATTTAAGGAAATGCTTAGAGCTTGTCCTCACCACGGATTTACGGAGTTAACTCAAGTTGATACCTTCTATAACTGTTTAAACGAGAATGATCAAGACTCCTTAAATGCCGCGGCGGGTGGAAATTTGTTAAGTAAAACGACTAGAGACGCTTTGAATA
>BQNB010007634.1:64657-92850 GCA_026074375.1 Tanacetum coccineum | reverse complement strand
TTTTAAGACACAATCCAAGAAAATATCTTGTTGCAGTCAAAAAGTGCGGCGTACTTACGAGTAAGTACGGCGTACTTGCAGTATTTCCATGGAAGTACGGCGGTTTTAACAGAAAAACCGGCGTACTTTCAGTAGCAGAAAGATGTTTAAGCAGTTTTAACACGAAAATTGCATAGCAACGAGATGTCAAACAAGTATAAACCACTATTTGAATGAAAAACAAGACCAACAAATACCCCGGCAACAGCGCCAAAAACTTTGATGTGTTTCAAAAGCTTTAAATTTATAATACTAGAATTACCTGTTAATAGACGGAAACACACGGGAAAGTATACCCTTTCGAGAGTAATAGAGTTTAGGTAAGTCCAGGTCGTCCTAAGGGAGTAGTGCGTTTTTAGATTCAAAAAGTAGTTTAGAAAGAAAGTCCAAATGATTGTCATGATCATTAGACTCATATTTGATTTAACAACTAAGTTATACCAAACGCTAGAAATGATTTAGATTATACCAAGATGATTAAAACATGTTTGTTTAGGCTTAGAGAGACATGAGTCTAGAAATGATATGTAAAGATATGCTCAATCACAAACAAAGCATATAAGCCACAAATGACGGGTAATCACAATTGCAAGTATGTCTACCAATTATGTAAGGGAATTCTTTTGGCCTTTGACCCAAACATAACAAGCGCAATAAGATAGGTTTGTGACTAATATTTATACAAGTATGCTTCCCCTAATCAAGTCGTTAGACGTGAGATTAGGCCTTAAACACATAATCATTCGGGTTGTCTAACAATCTACTATCCAATTCTCACAAGTCTAGTATTGATTCGCGACTCAAAATCAACCACACAATCGAGCCTTTCGACCTATATCGACTGAGATGATCAACCAAAGGATAGATAATAATCCGAATAATAGCATATCAAGCATAAAGCATAAACATTGAAATCATATCAAAACTATATCATAATCCTCATAAAGCTTAAACAAACATTAAGAGACTACTCCATATTCAAACAAGTAACAACACATATAACATTCATCATGAATTCAGCAAAGATCATATTCAAAGGATAAACAAGATTATACCAAACTCCAAGAGCAAAATATAGTGATTTCACATGAATTTCCCAAGAACACTTTATTATATTCTAAGTAAAAGAAACTATGAACAATTCTGTCACAATCGCTTATAGCTTCGAAATAACACTTCAATTATGCTTCTTTGATGGATCAAAACTTGGGGTTTGAGAAGAACTTAGGAGCAAGTTCAACCAAATTCCTAAAAACTAGTTCCTAACTTATTCTACTTTAGGAGAGGATTGTAGATGGATGTGTGTGAGATATGAGGGATTTTGGGCTGTATTTATAGGCTCAAGAGAGGCTAAATTTCGTGCATGGAAGGATCTAAAATGGGGAGATGATAGGTTGCAATGAATGCCAAATTTAAGAGCATTAATAATCTGGTAGAAAAGTACGTCGCACTTATTAGAAAGTGCGGCGTACTTGGGGCATTTACAGCACTTGTCATTTTTCAAAGTTCTAGATAATTTAATTCTCTTCGCGTGGCCGCCAAAATCGCGTCAAACGGAGTTCGTATGACCGAGTTATGACCAAAACAGTGAACAGGTGTCGGGAAGCATTCAACTTGAGTTATTTCTTCGTTTAAGCTTTAAATCTTCGTGTATTCTTCTGTTTTCTTCCACGAAACGTACTTAGAACCTACAATATCAAATATACTCGATTAAGTACCAAAAGTTCTTATTATTAACCAATTTATATGCATAAAAGCATTGATAACGCGTATAGAAACATGTATAATTTGAGCGTTATCAGGGGGTGAAGGACATTTGTCCATCTACATAACACATAAAACGTTCGTTACCCATACTATACTTTAAATTAAAACAACACGTGGCACATTAACGAGAACCGTAATCACGGATAAAGATATAAGTGTCTATTGTAAACTTCTATGGCTTTGACACCATACAGAACTTGAGTAAACTCTTAATAGGAATTTTATTCATGATTTTGACTTGGATATCAAAAGGTAAGTAGTCGGACATTGTAAACAAGTTAGAAAGAAATTATTAGAGGAATATGATTTTGAATATAAAAGTGTATGATTAGAGTAACAAAGTAGGGTTTATATAGAGGAACAACATTGAAACTAAATGTGTTTACAAGTGTTTACATTTATTGAATATAGATGACATTGAGTTGACAAGTCTATGACATGTATTTTATCACTTTGCATTTTACGCGATTTATGACATGATTTTGACTATTCAATGACATATATAACATCACTTTATAATATACGCGATTTATGACATGATTTTGACTATTCATTTATTGTTTATAAACATTAAGTTGACTAGTCAATGACATATACAACATCACTTTATAATATACGCGATTTATAACATGATTTTGACTATTCATTTACTGTTTATAAACATTGAGTTGACTAGTCAATAACATATATAACATCACTTTATAATATACGCAATTTATGACATGATTTTGACTATTCATTTACTGATTATAAACATTGAGTTGACTAATCAATGACATATACAACATCACTTTATAATATACGCGATTTATGACATGATTTTGACTATTCATTTACTGTTTATAAACATTGAGTTGACTAGTCAATGACATATACAACATCACTTTATAATATACACGATTTATGACATGATTTTGACTATTCATTTACTGTATAGTATGAATATTCAATTACTATAAATATCATGAAACCAACATTAACCTAAAACAGTCTAAACTAAATCTTAAAAAAATGGAGTCAAAATATAAGAAAATTCAAATGTATAATTCATTATAATGAACCGCAACGAGGTGCCATTATGTTTGAAGATTTGACGTACTCAACGTTACATGAAATGATGATGAGAAATTTTGGAAGCAAATTATCGATTAAATTTATCGGTTAAGCTCTCATCATTTGACTATACTTTTGATATCACAGACGATGTTGAGGTACAATTCTTTGTTGACTGTGCTTGTAGTTCCACATATCAATTAGCACATTTGTATGTTTCTCAGCATAAACCAATAGACGAAACTACAAATTTAGGGGAAACCAATCAAAAAACATGTTTTTTAATTTTTTTGAACCGCCAACTGTCGAAAACAATGTCCCATCTATTTTTAATAATAATAATACTAGTACGCCTTTTTCAACAATGGTTTATATTTGAATTTTAACCCTAGTGATTTTCAAATGAATGAATCCAGTTATAAAAATGAGCCCCATTTCACAAAACCATAATCCTCATTTGCGTTCGGATCAAACGACGAAAACGAAGATGAAAAAAATGATTCAGATGATGGTGTAGATGAAAACCCACAACCCATTTACCGTAAATGGAAGAAGTTCGTGTCATTTAAGCCTGACATTCCAGAAACACCAATTTACAAGTTAAAACCTATTATTTCAAAGCATTATAATAAACAATCAGAAGTTAAAAAACAATATTTTTAACAATAAGGAAGCTTTAGACTTGGCTGTTAGGTTGAAAGCTTTAAACAACGGTTTCTAATTTTTAGCAAACAAGTCAGTCCCGGAAAGGTATGAATTAAAATGATGTCATTTTATTGAATGTGCTTGGAAGCTTCGTGCTAGACTTTGGGATAATGCAAATAAATATTACATTACATATCTTAATGATGTTCACACGTGTCCCAAAACTCAAACATATCCTAACCATCGAAATGCAAACAAAAAGATAATTGCTCACATTATCACTCCTAAGTTACAAGATAGTAAGCGTCTTTTAAAATGGAAAGATATACAACAAGATATTTTGTCAGAATATAAAATAAATATATCTTACCAACAAGCATGGAGAGGAAAGGATTATGGGATACAACAGATAAGGGGTTCACCGTATGAATCTTTTGAAATGCTACTGTATTATTGTTACAACCTAGAAAGAAAAAACCAAGGGACAGTCACACGTATCAAAACAAATGAAAAAAGAGTTTTTGAGATGTTAATCATTGCCATTGGTGCTTCGATAAGTCATGCTCAGCTTTTCTGAATAATAAAATACTAGTACGTCACAATAGTATATTTATAATGTTTTATTTCAGATACGTATGTTCCTCAATTATCTACGCCCTTTGCTTATAATCGATGCGGCGCATTTAAAGGGTCTATACAAGGGAACAAATCTTGTAGCTGTGGGCATGGATGAAAACAATCAGATTATGCCAATTGCTTTTGGTATATGCAAAGGGGAAACATGTCCATGTTGGTCATGGTGGATGTTCGTACTCAAAGAATGCATAGGTGATAACCCGAATTTTCTATTCATATTTGATAGGCATCCTGCTATAGCTTTGGCGGTACACCATGAATTCCCTTCAGCCTTTCATGTTGTATGTTTTCGTCATCTTATGATGAACCTATCATTGAAAAAGAAAAAACAAAAGGTCTGTTCTGGAAAATATGCAAGGCATATACACCAGAAGATTTTGCAAGCAACATGAGCATACTACAGGCTGTTTAGCCTGATGCATACCACAAGCTTTGTGAAGTTGGTCCTCGCAGATGGTCAAGAGCACATTGCCCACTAGTTCATTACAATTATATGACATCAAATAGTGTGGAGTCTGTTAATGCTTGTATTGTACTAAATAGAAAGTTACTGGTGTTAAAGTTGGTCGAGACGTATCGTGCGATGGTGCAAGACTGGTACTATAAACGTCGAGAACTCGCTGGTATTTCTCTTTGAATACATAATCTAAAACTTACTTTTTTCAATATCAACTACTATATTGATTTTTGTATATGTATTCTTGTAGCAAATATGGCATATGAAATAACTGATTGTGTAGCAAACAAAGTGACAAAAAAAGGATGAAAAGCGCCACATGGGTTGTTAACGGTGTTAACCATTATCAATACCAAGTTTCAGACGGTCAATATATTCGTGAAATCAACTTACAAACAGGCACCTGTGAATGTCGTAAATGGCAGCTTTCAAGGATTCCGTGTGGTCACGTTATAGCTGTAACAAGGTTTATGGGTTTGACGGATTGTGTCCAATTTGTAGCAGATTAGTTTAAAAAATACAAATATCAAGGCAATTACGCGAAATCAATTCATTTTCTTGGAAATATGCAACAATGGGAATTTCCGCACAATATTCAGAAAGCTATTCCTCCTTGAATGGACAACCCACAACCCAGTCGTCCAAAAAATACAAACCGTATACAATCTCAAGGAGAGGAGCCAAGAGTTATACATTGTAGCATATTCAAACACGCGGGACACAGACGTAATCAGTGCAATAAACCATTTGTCGTTGAGCCGCCTGTAAACATACGTAGACGACATGATCAAGAAATTCTAAGAAATGACCAACCATCATTCTACAACCCACATCAACAATATGACAACACTTTCTAGAGTTATAACCAATACCTATCACAACAATATGGAAGGTTCACTAGTCCGCCTGGAAGAAAATTTGTTAGTGAGATGGTTGTTACCGTAGATCCTGTAGAGTTGGTCAACTTTTCAACAGATCAAGCGAAATTAATATTAACAAACTGTTTGGGTTACAATGAAAACTCCCCAACATTTCTTTACAACTATGGTTTCAAATAGTTGGATTAAGTCGTTTGGTTTTTAACCATTTGTATGTTTGTATGATTTATGTTGGTTTGTTGTTAAAATTTATATTAATATTTATGATATGAATGTTGTAATAATTTCATTTTTGAACTGTGTAAACTAAATTTTATTTGTACAAAATATACATAAATATTGAAAACTTTTGGCTTTAATACTTTTGGACACCTCCATGTCATATTACACGAAAAAAATGAATGTGGTTGTGGGTCACACTATATAAATCACATGGTTGTGGTTCAACTTCAACAACAATAACATTACATTGTTTCCTTAACTCATTATAAAGTTCAAACAATGAAATTCAAGGTCTACTACAAATTATAGAAGGTTCATAGTTCACGTTCTGAAAGAAAATTTGTTTGTGAGATGGTGCTCATAGATACTGTAGGAGTTGGTACAAACTTTTAACAATCAAGCGAAATTAATATTAACAAACTGTTTGGGTTACAATGAAAACTCCCCAACATTTCTTTACATAAAGAAACCTAATTGTAGTTTTGATTCAGGTCGTGTACCTTTGGTTGATGCTCTACAAGATCACGACATGGTTATCACGTTTTACTCAATCTCTCAAAAACAGACTTTCATGTTATACATTTCTTGGGCGAAGATTACATTGTCGTGGCGAGGCTGCGGAAGATGAGAGAAACAAAACAGAAAATTAAGAAAAACCTTCTTGTTCAAGAAAATTATTTGACTAGTTACTAAAAAAAAATCTTTGATGATTGTTTTGTCATGTTCTGATTTACATTTTATATTATCCTACGCTTGTTTGTATCATCTACTTTTCATGTTTAGTGTGTAACAATATAAAATGATATATTTAGACAACGAAATTACTTATCATTTCTGACACCAAATTGACTTATCAACTTTTTCGCTTGAATTAATTTTTTTATATATATATATATATATATATATACATGTATATATATATATATATACATGTATACATCTATATATTTTCAACAAATATATATTTCAATTAACACATCTTTCTTTCCCAAAATGTCAACATCTACTAATAGTACTTTCGAGTTCGATGTAAACCACAACGAAGAATTCAAACTTAACACGCTAACCTGCCAAGATGGTTCAACACTAAATATTAATGTTCTTCTAATGAATTTTGAAGATATATTTAGCTTTCTAGCAAGAAAAATACCAAGACGATTCACTACTTTTTATTACACGTTGCCACCAAACAACACGTTTTTCGGTATGAAAGCAATTAAGAATGATTATTATACTAATGTTACTAGGCGAATACCTGTGCACGCACGGAAAATCCCTAGCGACCGATAATTAAGGATATGCAATATTGGTACGTTTTTTGTGTAACGTTCATAATAGGATTGTTTGGGTCAGGCAATTGAATTGTTAATTCTTTTGCCTGGATGGTATGTTAGGTTGGTTATGAATATGCACTTTAATATTTTTGTCAGGTAACTTTGTCATAAATGACAAAATGCAACCTCTACATATTACAAGGTATGACCCAAAGCCGATTAAAATATCCAATATTGTGATAATTAACGATAGGAAACTTCACATCCTAATGAATTGAAAGTGAAACATTACATCATTATGCGCACGTTACTCGTCGCGTAAAACTTCTTGATACACGACATTTGATGTGTAGACTCCTCGTTGATCAAACTCTTTTTTTGGTTTACTAATACCTTGGTAGTTATACGTGGTATCCCTCTAGACAACGCAACATAAAGCTGGCCATGCGAGAAAACTGATTCGGGCAAATAGACACCCACATTTGGAATTGTTTGCCCCTGAGCTTTATTGATAGTCATCACAAAGCTAAGTCGGACGGGGAACTGTGTTCTTTTTAGTTTGAAAGGGAACATGTCTTCTTCAGATGGAGCAAGAGGAATTCTTGGCAAGAGTACTCTAACTCCAGCATGTTGTCCGACAGCAATTTCAGCATTGATGACATTATGATCAAAGCGTTTGCATATCAGCCTCGTACCATTACATAATCTATTTGCCAGATCGAGATTCCTTAAAAGAATAATAGGGCAACCAATTTTCAAGCGCAAGTGATGAGGGGGCAATCCGCTCATGTTAAGCGAGTTTAAGAATTCCAAAGGATAGTAGTTGTGTGTGTCGTCTTCCACTTCATCAAAACTATAGTAAACTTTCTCTTCGCCAGGAAATCTGTCAATCAACATATCGTTAATGCTGTCAACGTGTTCATTTTTAGTTGATAAGATAGCTCTTGAAACTATATCAACAGGTGAATGAGCGTTGGTGGCAAAGGAAGGAAATATTTCATTGATTAGTGCATCCTTTGAGGCAGTCTCGTTAGTGTATGGAATGGTCATGTCATCCGGTATTCGTACGTAGTCTTGATCGATGACCTCTTCAACTCCGTCACCAACTCGTAATAGAAAGTTTGAAAACCATGGGTCGGTTCGTGCCCTCATGTTTATGGTTAACCGCATTTGTTTAATTATAGTCTAAAGAGGTGACATTCGTAGACTTGAATCTACAATCTGCGCTCGTGTTCCACGTCTTACAACCGGTAAAACCTGTCTAAAATCCCCGCCTAAAACAAAAATCTTGCCACCGAATGGAAGCTTGACCCCGGTAATGTCTTGCATAGTTCGATCTACCGCCTCCACAGCTTGTCTTTTAGCCCATGATGCTTCATCCCATATTATCAACTTGGCTTGACAAAGTAGTTTAGCAAGGCCACTTTGTTTTTTGATGTTGCAAATTGAGTTTGTAGCAAGATTAATAGGAATCTTAAAGCATGAGTGAGCAGTTCTTCCCCCTGTCATGTTATTTGTCGCAGCCCCAGACGAAGCGGTGGCAAGTGCAATAAGACCACGAGAAAGAACAGTGGCAAGCAAAGCTTATACAAGAACGTTTTTCCAATTCCTCCAGGGCCATCAATAAAAAACACGCCCAGAGAGTCAGCATCAACATGTCTCATGATGGCATCATATGCGTTTTTCTGATCACTGTTGAGAGAATGTCGAGCGAGTATATCATCCTCTTGTACAACTATCGAGCACTCCTCATGGACTTCATGACATCCAAATGCATATGAACGTACATTCGCAGTAATGTTGGGAAGATCAAAATCACTAAGACTCCTACCCATAGATTGTAGAATCGCTGATATGTCAGTTAGAACCATATTTTGAACCCGCTCATCACTTGCACAATTTAAGCTGTAGTCTTCTGAAAGTGATTCGTAATGGTCATCCCATAATTTTCGAACATCTCCGACATCACAAAATATTAGAAGGGTCGCGAATAGTCTTCTAAGAGGGTCGGGCAGCTCGTGCGTGGACGACTCAGGTAGACATGCATGTATGTAATCATCACTCTTTATTAATCCCCTTTCAATGGGCAGCTCTAGTGCTCTACGAAACGTAGTGTACAACATGTAACAACCGGCAAATTTTTGGAATTTTAAATGACTATTTTACCCTTTGACTTTTCGGGTCCGACTTTACTTTTTGACTATTGATCTTTTATTGTCACATAAAAACGATTACCGCGTAACCGGTAATTTTTCGGAACATATTTAAATAATAAATTATATTTATAATTACATATCTCTCGTGTGCAAATATATTTTTTTACTTATTTGACTTGAAAACGAGAAGATATATTTTATACCTAAGTTGACTTATCAAAAACGACCCGCTAAATCACGTTTTCACGACCCGGACTCTAAAGCAATTTGATGTAAAACGACATTCCGGATAACTTTTTAGTTTTGCCCGAGACCCGAAAACAAACAGAAAATGACGGAAATACCCTCGCAAAATTTTAAAAACGAGAACAACGCGTACCGACACAAAAATAATAAAATTATATTTAATTATCATTTTTTATTAAATAAAAATATTTAATAAATTATTTATCATTTTATTCAGAAACGTTTGTTAAAAACGTCAATGTTCGAGTCAAAGTTGTATTTTTACGGACAACGCTTACCCGAGACACCCAACGACTACCAAATAAATAATAAACATTTTAAATAAATTTTATAAAACGTTTATGAAAACTAGTCATGTAAATACCAACATTTCGTGGAAAAATTATTTGGAATGCAATGGCGCAACTTTTGTATTTTGAATAATCCGTTAACTAGCCCAAATGAGTCCCGAACCGATATTTAACAAAAATTACACTATGGGTCCCTGTGGTAATATTTACAACAAATAACCCACAACTATTATAGACTTGTCACTTTTTTTGTGTTTCAAGTATATATAGATAAATATTTAGGGTTAATTCATTTTAATAACAAAAACCTAGCCTCTCTTCTCTCTAAATTTCTGGCGCCGTTTCGGCAACCTCCGGCTAACCCATCACGCCACGCACCACCACCATTTCCACACCATCATCATCCCCATCGTCACCACACCACCTCACCATCGTCATCCCCACCAACAACATCATCACCATCCACGCCACACCATCACCTTCATCGCACCACCACTACCATCATCCGAACACCACCTTCATCTCCATCTCCACGACACCACTCCCACCACCACATCACTCCCGTCATCCTTGCCACCACCTCACAGCCACCACCTCCACGGCTGACACCTCGTCACCACCATAACAAGGGTGCGTTTGGCTGTGTAAAACAGCCACAAGGGTGCGTTTGGTTCTATCATTAACCACCAAAGGGTGCGTTTGGATCTGGGTTCACCGTCATAGGGTGCGTTGGGTTTCGGGTCAGCACCAAGGGTGCGTTGGGTTTGACAGAAGCACCACTAGGGTGCGTTTGGTTGTTCTAAAAACCAAAAAGGGTGTGTTTGGTTTTGATAGAAGCACCAAGGGTGCGTTGGGTTTGGGTTTAACAGCAGTAGAAGTGTTTGGGTTTGGGTTTAACAACAGTAGATCTAAATGGTGGTTTTAATGGTTAAATAAAATTTGTTATTGGTTGATTTTCGTGGGTGTTTGGTTTTGCGTTTAACAACCATTAGGGTGTGTTTAGTTTTGCTTAGTTTTATTATTTGTTGGTCTAGTCTAGACATACATTGAAACACGGGTATTTGCAACATGGATTGGATTTTATAAAAATGGAAAACGTTGTATGAACGAAAAGGTCATACCAAAATTTCTATAAATTTCTATACTTAGTAATCTGTACTATAATTTCTATTATTTTAGAAACCCGATAAAAGGACGAAGTTATATAGTTTTAAGATTGTTAATTCGTTATTATGCAATAACCCGACAAACGAACGAAAACTATACTTTTACAAATGAGACAACTATTCTAGCTACAACCCGTCGAGGAAACGAAATACAAATTTATAAAATATTAATTTATATTTTATAATTGTCAACTAGAAGATAACATCATAACTGTTGTAAAAGCTTTACAAACATTGTTTAACATAATTTGTAACCTTAAAACGTACGTTTACATCTATGCAAGAACTTTTTATTTAATTAAGTGGTGATTTCCAAAAACGTGTCAAACTATGTGGTTTAATTATTTACTCACACTTCTAATATAATACTTGCAAAGTATTATATACTTCATATTAATCTTTGGATTGTTTGTCATTGTTATATAATTCACGGTATGAGTTATATAATTGTTATTTTTCATATGTAATATATACAGAATATATTAGATACTTTGCGTTTACTTTTCGATTTATTTTATTTAACCAACCACCAAACTATTACAATGAGATCTAAATCTTTTATCAACGTGTCACGTTGATGTAACCATCCATTGAAAAACCCAAATACATTATCCTAGGCTAGTGGGTCATAGTCATTAAGATAAACCGCAACTTCTTGGTCGAGCCGTTCCGATTTTCTCCTTGTGTTGTGCTTAATAGGTGCATTTCTGCCTATTGTTCCACATTATCAAGGTGAGTTTATAGACCCATGTTTTACTTGTTTTACATATATTTTTGGGGTGAGAACATGCTTGTTTGAAAATTCATTTACATGGTTAATTACAAATTGGTTTACATACTCATTTGCATAGCTCGCTATGGGATACATTACTTGATTTCATTTTTGGTCACAAATACATACTTTACTTTTGAAATGATTACGGGTTAGCTTAAGCGGATTGAACTGATAACTACAGTTAATGCTCGGGTGTTCTTGGAGGGGACACCCGCGAGGGGTACATATTCATTACTGCCCGGGTGTTCTTGGAGGGGACACCTGCAAGGGGTACATATTCATTACTGTCTGGGTGTTCTTGGAAGGGACACCTACGATGGGTACATATGCTTTTCATTACTGCCCGGGTGTTCTTGGAGGGGACACCTACGATGGGTACATAGTGCATCGGTTTCATGAACTTAGAGTAATCGTAATCACTTATCGGGCAATACATACTTAAAACATTTCGTGATAGTTTTAATTATCATGCATACTTTGAACAATTGCGGTCCAACTTTCATACGTACAATTTGGTGACTATTATAAGGGTTGAAATGGTTATACACACTTTGTAAATCTTTGGTGCAACATTTATACTTAAACAAACCTATGAACTCACCAACTTTATGTTGACACTTTTAAGCATGTTTTTCTCAGGTGAATTAGATGCTTGGCTTACTTGATGTGCATTGGAGTCTAAATTGACAAGATTTCATTCATGGATTTCTACTTACATACAAATGATCAAATCTCGTTGTATTGCTTTCAAGCTTTTCATTGTGATGCAATTATGGGACAAATGTTATATCAATTTCAAGAAAATCAACGAGATTACTTTTCAAACGACACATTTAGAGGTCGTTCTCTTGTATCTTGTGTTGTTGTATTATGAAGTAACGCCCCCGGACATATTTCCGCTGCGACACATTTTTGGGGGTGTTACAGATTGGTATCAGAGCACTGGTTATAGAGAACTAGGTTGCATATGTTACCTAGACTATAACCGTTTTCACAAACATTGCATCACATCAAACATTTTCAAAGTGCATACACACTACTTGCTTACTTGCTTACATTACTTGTTACGTTGAGTGCTTACATGGCATACATATATATAATATATATGCTTGCATCCCTTTTGCGTATATCGTACGTTTATTTATATAAGAGTTAATTATATAAATACTAGAACATTTCTTAAGACATTGTGAGTTGCACAATGGTCTCATTTATACCTCAGACATTGTGAGTTACACAATGGTCTCATTTTACTTCTTAGACATTGTGAGTTGCACAATGGTCTCACTTCGTTCTCAGACATTGTAAGTTAAACAATGGTCTCTAAGAATATTTTTTATTTTTTTCATAACTTTATACAATATCGTATTACACGAAAGCCGTCACAATTTTGTTTACATGGAATTATGTATGAATCTAAGTATTACAAGTCTTGTATGGGTGGGACTTGTAATATGAGGATTGATATGATAATTGCTATGTTAACAAAAATATCTAAAAGAAAAAAAAAAAATAAAAAAAATAAAAAAACAAAACCCGTCACAGTTCTGTTTACATGAGATTATGTATGAATCTAAGTATTACAAGTCTTGTATGGGCGGGACTTGTAATCAGGGACGAAACCAAGGGGTTCCCGCGGGTGCCCGGGAACCCCATGGATTTTTTCGATTTAGTGTTAATTTTCAAAAAAAACATCGATTTTTTCTAAATTTATCTCAAATGCACCCGGTCAATCAAAATGTCTATTTAGTAGTAAACTATTATAGTCGGTTCAAAGTATATTGGTTTGGGCCCAAAAAAACCGGTCATATTAGGTCCTGGTTCCGTCCTTGCTTGTGATAGAAGGATTGATATGATAATTGCTATATTGACTCGTTCATAGAGACATTTACCTTATTTACTTTAACCGAGTACTCATTAACTATCTTGAACTCTATGTCGATATTCCCTGATAGTTTTACTCCCCGTCTCCGAAGACGAGTTTTAAACACTCGTCCCATACTCATTAGAGAACCTGCATCGGTATGTCATTCACCACCTTGAAGGTTATGTGAGTACGCGTATTGCATCAAAAATTATTAAGTAGGATGATTTATAATCTCTTTATTTGAAAGGATTGGGACGCCTCTTCATTTAAATAAATAAATTGTAAATCACCGAACCATAAGTTTATCAATTCATTATTTACATAAATTGGGACGCTTCTTTATGCAAATAATGAATTATAAATGAGTGGGCTTAATGGTATCCAATATGACACGAGTATGAACTCGAACCCGAAAATCACCAAATTCCGTTAAAAAGGTCTAGAAACACAATCGTGCCTTACCACTCAGCAGAATCTTAAGACCTCACTTGAACTACATGATCTCATTCTTAAGTTATTACTTTTGCCGTTACAATTCCTTGCGACCATGAACTATTTGTGGAGCTAACAGACTTGTGCACACTTGAACTAACGGAGTTGACTCATCCTCGAACTAACGACTTAGTACCATATTTCGCCGTCTATTGCATAAGCTCTCCCGAAGCTCCTCCCATTTGTTGACCTTTATTCTGGGGATATGGTTTCTCGAACTGTCCCCACTCTTCGCATCCCGTCACCGTTTGTTATAGTTTTCGTAGTTATGTTGTTGTTGTTGGGTCCTGGAGCGGTCCCAGCGTGTACAACTTTATCCAATAGGTAATGCAACCCCTCTTAAACCAGATAAACACCTATCGACGAAACATCTAGTCGAACTATTCATTTCGGGCCACTAGTACGAAGACTTAGGTCGCGATACATCCTAGTACTGCCAAGTAAGTTGAATACTTACATCCATTAGCCTCGCCCGATAATAATCATCGAACAATGCAGAAACTAGACTCTGCCCTTAAACATTTGAAACATTATACAAACAAACTCACGCGACTACACTTTCTCCTTCGATGCTTTCACTATTAAGAGACTTTCTTTATAACGCGTTTATATCAGTCATAAGACCTGTAATGATTTTTTTTGAGATACCCATTTTGATTGATTAAATATCCTGGTCAAACCTAGCCAAAATTTTTGGTATATTGAGAAGTGTCGAAACATCGAATTTTGCTGAATAAAGTTATCAGCGTCTTGTTTAGAACTGGTTTATAAAATCTTAAATCTTTTCTTTGTCACACAATCGGTTAACACAAATTAAATCTCGGGACGAGATTTCTTTAAGGGGTAGGTACTGTAACAACCGGCAAATTTTTGGAATTTTAAATGACTATTTTACCCTTTGACTTTTCGGGTCCGACTTTACTTTTTGACTTTTGATATTTTATTGTCACATAAAAACGATTACCGCGTAACCGGTAATTTTTTGGAACATATTTAAATAATAAATCATATTTATAATTACATATCTCTCATGTGCAAATATATTTTTTTACTTATTTGACTTGAAAACGAGAAGATGTATGTTATTCCTAAGTCGATTTATAAAAAATGACCCGCTAAATAACGTTTTCACGACCCGGAATCTAAAAGCAACTTGATGTAAAACGACTTCCGGGCAACTTTTTAAGTGTTGCCGAGACGAAAATATCAGAAATGACAGAAAATACCCTCGAAAAATTTTAAACGAGAACTATCGCGTTCAACACAAAAATAATTAAATTATATTTTATTATCACTTTTTATTAGATAAAAATATTTAATAAATTATTTATCATTTTATTCAGAAACGTTTGTTAAAAACGCCAATGTTCGAGTCAAAGTTGTATTTTTACGGACAACGCTTACTCGAGACACCCAATGACTACCAAATAAATAATAAACATTTTAAATAAATTTTATAAAACGTTTATGAAAACTAGTCATGTAAATACCCACATTTCGTGGAAAAATTATTTGGAACGCAATGGCGCAACTTTCGTATTTTGAATAATCCGTTAACTAGCCCAAACGAGTCCCGAACCGATATTTAACAAAAATTACACTATGGGTCCCTTAATATAAGTATTTCAATTTTTCTACAAACATAATGACCCTCAACTATTATAGACTTGTCACTTTTTTGTGTTTCAAGTATATATAGATAAATATTTAGGGTTAGTTCATTTTAATAACAAAAACCTAGCCCCTCTTCTCTCTAAATTTCCGGCGACCTCCGGTCAACCCATCAAGCCACGCACCACCACCATTTCCACACCATCATCATCCCCATCGTCACCACACCACCTCACCATCGTCATCCCTACCAACAACATCATCACCATCCACGCCACACCAACACCTTCATCGCACCACCACTACCATCATCCGAACACCACCTTCATCTCCATCTCCACGACACCACTCCCACCACCACATCACTCTCGTCATCCTTGCCAACACCTCACAACCACCACCTCCACGGCTGACACCTCGTCACCACCATAACAAAGGTGCGTTTGGCTGTGTAAAATAGCCACAAGGGTCCGTTTGGCTGTGTAAAACAGCCACAAGGGTGCGTTTGGTTTTGTCATTAACCACCAAAGGGTGCGTTTGGATCTGGGTTCACCGTCATAGGGTGCGTTGGGTTTCGGGTCAGCACCAAGGGTGTGTTGGGTTTGACAGAAGCACCACTAGGGTGCGTTTGGTTGTTCTAAAAACCAAAAAGGGTGCGTTTGGTTTTGATAGAAGCACCAAGGGTGCGTTGGGTTTGGGTTTAACAGCAGTAGGAGTGTTTGGGTTTGGGTTTAACAGCAGTAGGAGTGTTTGGGTGAGTAGAAAACGTATAGGGGTGTGTTTGGGTAAGCAGAAAACGTATAGGGGTGTGTTTGGGTGAGCAGAAAACGTAGAGGGGTGTGTTTAGGTTAGCAGAAACACCAAAGGGTGCGTTTGGTTTTAGCAACAGCCTTTAGGGCGTGTTTGTTTGGTATAATCAACTAATAAATATATCACTAGATTTCATAAATAAAACCGGATCTAAATGGTGGTTTTAATGGTTAAATAAAATGCGTTATTGGTTGATTTTCGTGGGTGTTTGGTTTTGCGTTTAACAACCATTAGGGTGTGTTTAGTTTTGCTTAGTTTTATTATTTGTTGGTCTCGTCTAGACATACATTGAAACACGGGTATTTGCAACATGGATTGGATTTTTATAAAAATGGAAAACGTTGTATAAACGAAAAGGTCATACCGAAATTTCTATAAATTTCTATACTTAGTAATCCGTACTATAATTTCTATTATTTTAGAAACCCGATAAAAGGACGAAGTTATATAGTTTTAAGATTGTTAATTCGTTATTATGCAATAACCCGACAAACGAACGAAAACTATACTTTTACAAATGAGACAACTATTCTAGCTACAACCCGTCGAGGAAACGAAATACAAATTTATAAAATATTATTTTATATTTTATAATTGTCAACTAGAAGATAACATCATAACTGTTGTAAAAGCTTTACAAACATTGTTTAACATAATTTGTAACCTTAAAACATACGTTTACATCTATGCAAGAACTTTTTATTTAATTAAGTGGTGATTTCCGAAAACGTGTTACTCAAACTTCTTATATAATACTTGCAAAGTATTATATACTTCATATTAATCTTTGGATTGTTTGTCTTTGTTATATAATTCACGGTATGAGTTATATAATTGTTATTTTTCATATGTAATATATACAGAATATATTACATACTTTGCGTTTACTTTTCGATTTATTTTATTTAACCAACCACCAAACTATTACAATGAGATCTAAATCTTTTATCAACGTGTCACGTTGATGTAACCATCCATCGGAAAACCCAAATACATTATCCTAGGCTAGTGGGTCATAGTCGTTAAGATAAACCGCAACTTCTTGGTCGAGCCGTTCTGGTTTTCCGTTTGTGCTGTGCTTAATAGGTGCATTTCTGCCTATTATTCCACATTATCGAGGTGAGTTTATAGCCCCATGTTTTACTTGTTTTACATATATTTTTGGGGTGAAAACATGCTTGTTTGCAAATGCATTTACATGGTTAATTACAAATTGGTTTACATACTCATTTACATAGCTCGCTATGGGATACATTACTTGATTTCATTTTTGGTCACAAATACATACTTTACTTTTGAAATGATTACGGATTAGCTTAAGTGGATTAAACTGACAACGACAGTTAATGTCCGGGTGTTCTTGGAGGGGACACCTGCGAGGGGTACATATTCATTACTGCCCGGGTGTTCTTGCAGGGGACACTTACGAGGGGTACATATTCATTACTGCCTGGGTGTTCTTGGAGGGGACACCTACGATGGGTACATAGTGCATCGGTTTTATGAACTTAGAGTAATCGTAATCACTTATCGGGCAATACATACTTGAAACATTCCGTGATAGTTTTAATTATCATGCATACTTTGAACAATTGCGGTCCAACTTTCATACGTACAATTTGGTGACTATTATAAGGGTTGAAATGGTTATACACACTTTTTAAATCTTTAGTGCATTTATACTTAAACAAACCTTTGAACTCACCAACTTTATGTTGACACTTTTAAGCATGTTTTTCTCATGTGAATTAGATGTTTGGCCTAGTTGATATGCATTGGAGTCTAAACATTACAAGATTTCATTCATGGATTTCTACTTATATTCAAAGGATCAAATCTCGTTGTATTACTTTTAAGCTTTTCATTGTGATGCAATCATGGTATAAATGGTATATCATTTTCAAGAAAATCAACGAGATTACTTTTTAAACGACACATTTAGAGGTCGTTCTTTTGTATCTTGTGCTGTTGTATTATGAAGTAACGCCCTCGGACATATTTCTGATGCGACACATTTTTAGGGGTGTTACATAATACGTCATTTACTGTGTAAAGATAATCAAAGCCACTAGGCCCTTTAACATGTTTCAATAGTACACGCAAATAGAACCGCTCTCCTTCGGCGGGATTAGCGGAAACCATTCTTCCTCTTATTTTCCCTTGCTTTTGACGGTTCCACTTGCGTGTACTCTTATTCCATGTGTAGAACTTGGGGATGTCTTTATATAAATGATGCCTCGCCTCTGTTCGTCTGGATCAATTCAAAGAAGGCGATCAACGTCAATCTCTTTTTTTTCATTCTCAAGAATGTCAGTCAGTACAACGTCTTCTTCGAAAGTAACGAACTGCTTATTAGGTAGATGAACTTGCAATGACATGAAAAATGGATAGATATTAGATAGAGGGAAGCAATAAATTCGCCACATGGCTTCAGGGGGTGATACATAACGCGCATCGTGGAATCTCTTTATCTCGTTAACGACTTGTTCTCCTTCTTTATCAACATTTACAACTTGTTTGTCATGACCCTTGTAAACGTACTTGAAGACATAGTTAACAGACTTTATACTTGAGCACACCTCCACATTGATATGATAACTGAACATCATCAACAATTTATGGAACAACCCATCTATTGTCCAGGATGTTGTTCCGTACGTTTATCTCAATGCCATTGTCTCTCCGTATATACAATGGGTATGAGTCATCTGCTTGTTGTGTTGTTTCTTGGAACTGCCTAGGATAATTCCAATGACATTTCTTTGGTTCACCCTCTATACAAGGACACTGAGTATTTAAGTGACCACAAGGGCCATGAATCATGTGCTTTAGGACCAGTTGGTGCAATTCAGGCTGCTTATTTGGGTCTGGAATTTCAGCGTAAACAACTTTATCGTAATGATCGGGATTTGCCAGCTTGTTAGCTGATGTCAGAATAAGGAGAAAATATGCATGTGGTAAACCCCGTTTTTGAAACTCGATAACATATATACACGACGAAATGACGCCAAGGATATGATTGGTGAATAGTTGCTGCTTGAGATACTCTAGTTTTGCACGGAAAACTCTTGTAACCAGGTCCGGTCGATCTTGGGCGGTTTGTCATTCATAAAGATTTTCCATAATATCTGGCCAATTCGGATTGCAAGTCATTGTAAGAAAGATATCAGGTTTCCCAGCTTCTTGTACTAACGTCATGGAATCCAAAGTTCGTCTTCGCATGTCACGTGGTCCTCCAATAAAAGACACAGGCAAGACAATAATTTGGCCAAGTCTATTCATTGAACCTCCTCGGCATTAACACAATCAACGATTCCTTGATACAAATTTTCTCTAATTATGGATTGGTTTTTTTCACAAAATTACAAGCGTAAAGTCTCGATCTTTATGTATGTATCTACCATGAATTGCTGAAACAATCGCCCTCCAAACAAGATCAAGGTATGACATGGCCGAATATGGAATTTATAACAGTAATATTCTCGCATAGTAATTATTTTCCTACCGGTTGTTGTGCTAATACCTACGTGGTGATGTTAAAAAGAATGTGTAAGGCATACAATTATTATAAGATACTATTGTAACATGGTATTAAACAAGACAAACTGATATATTCGTATTATGATTACTTTAGTACCTTCTTCGTCTTCGGCAATGTCATCGTCATCATCGACGAGTTCTCTTATGTCTGCACCTTCCTTTGGTATTCGAGAATGCCATCCAGCCTCACCGTTTGGAAAGAACAATGGATAAGACAAAGAATCATATCAAGATAAATAAGGTTGTATATGCGTAGGGTATTCAAATCTTCCATACACAACGATACTTCTCTTGTATGTAGTGATGTTGTCATTACCTTCCACCCAAATACCAGCGACCTACGTGATAATATATTTGAGGCAAGAGTATAAGATTAGATATACGAGGTGTATATTTAGATAAGACGTAGGATGGTCAGAATCATATTTATACCTCAGACATTGTCGGATGATTATAAAGTCTTTGATCGACCTTAACTGATGCAGTTAATTTGACCCTATACTTGTCAAGTAGGCCAAGGTTACCAAGTGATCGAATTGTCTGAACATATGGGTTTGGTGCCAGAACACGTGATAATATCGTAACAATCTCTCTATCATGATTAGGCCATTTTAACCTATGCTCAAAATTAGATTTTGTGTCATAAAAGTACAACTGCAAGTACCTTGGCTCTCCATCTCTAGGAACCAACTAATCAATTCTAGGATATATACCTCCTTGCACACAAAAAGTATATACTCTAGAGCCCCTAGCGCTGTATCTTTTTTCCAAGTTTACACCCATCGATGCAAAGGAAGATTTTGTGTTGTATGCACGTATGTTTTTCTAACTGACATTGCGACGTGAATAGGTTGTATAGTTCTAGAGGAATATCTGAGGGCTGCAAAGTCATTTTCCTCTTCATGCAATAAAAAGTAAGGAACCTATATTTATTTTCTTTGCTCCACAACTAAGACATGGTGGTTGCTATTTCAATAGGCGACGCCTTTTAGGAAGCCCATTGTACACAAAATCATATGGATCATCTTGAGAGTTATTATGTTCTTTATGGCATTAGTAATAACTTTTGTTGTATTTTCTATGGTATCCTCTTGTATTTTGAATGGTTGGGTCTTTATTAACATTGGTGTCTACATGGGTATGGTGTAAGCACATGAATAATTAAATTATATTTAATTATCACTTTTTATTAAATAAAAATATTTAATAAATTATTTACCATTTTATTCAGAAACGTTATTAAAAACGCAAATGTTCGAGTCAAAGTTGTATTTTTACGGACAAAGCTTACCCGAGACACCCAATGACTACCAAATAAATAATAATCATTTTAAATATATTTTATAAAAACATTTATAAAATAATAGTCATGTAAATACTCATTTTTGTAGGAAAAATAATTTGGAACGCAATGGCGCAAGTTTCGTGTTTTGAATCATCCGTTAACTCCCAAACGAGTCCCGAACCAATACTTTATAAAAATTACACTTTTGGTCCTTGTGGTAATATTTTCAATACCTACCCTAGACTATCTTTACACTTGCACTTTATTTTATAAACTTTTCTACTATACAATATTGTATATTAGGGTCACATCATTTCTATCAAACCTTAACCCACACACACATACTCATTTGTCTTTTCGCGGCGCCGCAACCACCGCTCCGGCGCCGGATTTTCGGCCACCCTACCACGGCCATCGTACCCCACGCCACCACCCTCACCACCAACTCTCTAGTCTCGCCTCAACCATCATCTCCTCAAATCAACATCATCGTCCACCTCCACACCACCACCGAACACCGCCACCCCCACCACGACACATCCATCTCCGAACCACCAACACCACCAACCACAGCCACTCGTCATCACCATCCCCAACACCACGCCATCATCTCCACATCATCGTGACTACACCATCATCGCCATCAGCATGGCTACCACACCCCCACGCCACCATCACCCCCATTGTCACCCTGACAAGGGTGCGTTTGGTTGGCAATTACCCATACACAAAGGTGCAATTTAGTTTTATAAAACACCATAAAATGCGTGTTCTTATTAAGCACCAAAAAGGGTGTGTTTGAAAATCACCAGCATAAGGTGCATTTGGTTTTGGAAACTAAACCATAGGGTGCGTTTGGGTTAATAGAAAAACCATAAGAATACGTTTGGTTTAGCAGCAGTTAGGAGTGCGTTTGGTTTAGCAGTAGTTAGGGTGCGTTTAGCTGTGCAGAAACACTAGGGTGCGTTTAGTCGGCTGTGTAACACCATAAGGGTGTGTTTGGGTGAGCATGAAAACCATAAGGGTGTGTTTGGGTGAGCAGAAAACAACAAGGGTGTGTTTGGGTGAGCAGGAAAACCATAAGGGTGTGTTTGGGTGAGCAGAAAAACCATTAGGGTGCGTTTGGTTTATATGAATAGACTAATCAATATATCGTAAGATTTCATAAATATAAAACCCAATCTAATGGTGGTTTAGTGGTTAAATAAATGTGCTATTTATTATTTTGTTTAGTTTATATATATATCGAAACACGCGTATTTGCAACACGGAATGATTGAAAAAGGAAAAAGCATTGAATTTTATAAACATGGGAAACGTCTTATAAACGAGTAGGTCATGCCGAAAGCTCTAATCATAACCATGGGAAACCTGAAGATAAATGGGCCATTAGAGCAAAGTATGTGGGTCCTTCTTCAGCCTAAAAGCTTTAATCATAACCACCTATCCCATCTTGAACAACCAAGGCATTTGCAGGAGTCTCCACTGGTATAATCGTTCTTGGAGCATCTCCATTTCTATTCCCCTGATTCTTTGGTGCCCTGCATTCTCTATCAAAGTGACCTCTCCTGTGGCAGTTGTAACATTCAACCTTTGTCTTATCAAAGCCGACAGTTTCTTTACCATTGAAATTCAGATTTCTTTTTGTCTTCTTTAAAAATCTCTTCACCCTCATGGTAAGCATGGCAACCTGACATTTGAGATCCATCTCTTCAAGATCATAAGTATCAATCTACTCCATATCTTCATTGTCCAACTATGGACTATTAGATTGATTGACAAAGAAGGAAAACATAACATCATCAACATAGGTTGAGGAAGAAGCTTGTCCCTTTGACCTAGCAGCAGGAACATCAAGAGCAGTATTAACTGCTTCATTAGTACTGCTAGTGTCATCTGAAGATACAAAAGCCACATTCTGAGAGTTTGAGCTTGAGCTTGATTGGCTTTTAATCTCACTTCATACACACCTTCAAGTTTGTTTTGTATAAACCGTCAAGCTCAAGGCCCATCTAGATCCAGCGTTGTTATGCATGATCAGGCAATGATTGTTATCCAACCTGAGGTAGTACTTCTTAGAAACTTAAGATTTGCATCTGTTCTGGGAATAACTTCACCATATATTTCCATTGGTAGATGAGTTTTGAAACCTATCATAGGTTTTTATTCCATCCTTCAGTTCTTAATGCCAAAGTAAAATTCTCATGATTAGGGTACTTAGCATCATAAGTCTTCTTCATTTTCATTGATCTTTGTTGCCTCCAAACCTGGTCTTGATAGCTTCCCATAGGGTCTTTGCATCCTTGATTTCATGAAACTTCAATAGTTGCTCATCAGTAATGGCCAACAACAAAGTGCTTTTTTGCTTTTAATTCATTTTTTCTTGTCAGCTTTTGTTCTGCAGTTTGAGGAGGAATGGGACCTTTAGCACTAGTTGATGCAACAGCAGGTGCATCACCATTCACAATAACCTCCCAAAGAGCATAATTAGTATGAGTAAGATATTGTTTTATTTTGATGCTCTATAGATCATAGTCCCCTGTTTTGAGTATAGGAAGTTTTAGTACAGACACTGTTTGGGTAGTTTCTGATTGTGATTCCATCTTCTCTTTGATTATGAGATCTTGTGTAGATATAGTGTTTTTCTTATTCAGAGTTTCTCAACAAGCTCTGATACCACTTGTTGATCCCTTCTTGACAAATCTTACTTAGCTTGTTAAAGCTTAGTTATATTGGATAGATCTAAAACAACTATAGTAGAAACTAAGATTGAGAAGAATACAAACATGCAAAGTAGTTTTGCAATACTAAGAAAGAATAATGAAACAATAAAACAAGAATTTTTAAACGTGAAACTTTTCAAATAGATGAATCTAATTTTGAATTACAAAATAGCTATGAATACTAACTATGATTGCTATGCAACCTATGAATACTAATATGAAAACTGATGTGAAAAATGATATCTAGATCTATGCCTTAGGGTTCCTTTTATACACCAAGGAAACCCTAATGGGCTTACAAAACGAGCTCAAAAAAGTGAACAATGCATATCTATTCCACATATACTCTCATCATATCACTTTAGCAGTACTAACTATGTATAACCTAAAACTACTACTACATAACTAACACTACAAATTAAAAATGGCAGTACAGAAAACTTGTACTGGCAGTACTAACTTTACATTAGCAGTACTAAATGACTTTTAACTATTTCACTTCTAATCACCAATTAGCATAGGTTTCTCAATCAGCAGTAATTAACAATGAGACCGTCAAAGTCAAAAGATAAAGGCTCAAGATCAAGATCACAAAGCATGAATGAACAAAGCCATTACAAACAAGACAAGACCAAAACAAGGCAAAGCATAAACGTCAAAAGTCATATCTTCAACGTCATCGATAGTACGGAGGAGTTTGAAGAAAGAGACCTCAACATTGGGGGAGATTGTTAGCCTTAATTTTATATAAGTCGAACAAGAATGTTATCGGTCTTATTAGTCGTAATTAGTCTTGTTAAGTAATAGGCTAGTCGGGTTCAACGGGCTTGGATTGTAATCTAATATTGTCTGTATTTCGGGCTCAAAGCCCAAGAAAAGCCAAGCCCGGCCCAAGTTAGAAAGCCCACATGCCTCTCATGGCTCAAGGGTATAAATAGAACCCTCTCCACACATGGAGAGGGTGTTGGTTACCATTTGCATAGTTTGTGTGTGTGTGTAATCTTCCATCTCTAGTTTTCTCTCTAATAAATCTTCCAACTTTTCTCTCTTCTCTTTTCTACTATTTTGCTTATTGGTATAGCTTATTGTTGTGAAATGGATTAAGCTTTTGGGATAACATTTGGTATCAATCGCCACGGGGTGGGTTTAGTGGTCTAGTTGTGCCTTGTTTTTTTTTCTTTCCTACTGTTTTTGTTACCATTTTCGTGACTTAATCTCTATTATTTTTTTCTATTATTTTTTTTTCTACTGTTTTTGTTTCTTTATAAACCCTTAACCAGTTTCATACGTTTCTTTTTCGTGGCTTATTTTGTGTTGGAAACGCCTTGTTCGAACTTATTATCTCTCGGCTTATGATTGGGTTATTTTTGGTGATACTATTTTGTCATTTTGGGCTTATTTTGGGTTTTATTACTTTTCACCGTTTAGGAATTTTTCTTTTACTTTTGAACACATATTTGCTAGCTTATCACTAGCTAAAACTTCATAACTAAAGATTTTCGGGCTTTATTAATTAAGAGATATTTTCGAGCTTATTTAACTTTTGATTGCTTATTTTTGTGTTGCTTCTTGTGGTCCAAACGGGTTCAAGCAAGACAAGAAGAGACCAAGATCCACTTATTTAGCTTCGTAGTACATCGCTGTTTTGTTGGTTTCCATAGAAGACAAGACGAGAAAGGACTTGTACTTTGGTTTCTAGTGAAGACAAAAAAAAAATCACCGAACGAGTAACATTTCTATAGAGCCGAACTAATTGCTTTGTGAAGGAACCGAACTAGTTGCTTTGTTAAGTTGAGCCGATCGAGTGGTACATCAAGGACCGAACGAGTTGCTTCCTTCATGACCCGAACGAGTAACAATCTAAAGGATCGAACGAGTTTTTTTTGTTGTCTCAACCGAACGAGTGCATTCTCTTGGAGCCGAACGAGTAAAAGCTAGCAGGAACCGAACGAGAACAAAATCTTAAACGTTTTAACAAATTTTCGGTTTTTCGGTTTCGAGTGTCGTTAATCTACGGGACTTAAGAATTATATCATCGTGTTCGTGACATCGTTTCGATCAACGTGGTATATTTATTTTTTACCGACGATAACCGTAGCTTCCCGCGAGATCAAATTTGCATTCGTTTCATTTTCATATGTTTCAAACGTAGAAGAAAACATTTTAGGAGGGAAATTTTGCTTTAATTACCAAGTTTCACAAAGTGTCTCATGCAGCCCCTCATCTCCAACATCATCTTCAAAGTTAGTCCCTTCTTGTTTAATAACACTCCATGTTGAAACAAGTTTTCACCGTTAGTCCTTTTTCGACTAAATCTCACCGTTAGTCCTTAATTGCTACCATTTCAACAATTAATTTCAATAACAATTAATTCTATTTTCACGGTTTCTTCTTGATTTAGTAAAATCCCGCGAACCACTCACGTGTTTTCTCGGTTTAGTCAAGACTTGTAAAATCCCGTGAAATAGTTTTTCTCCACAACAACAATCACTTTACCTACTTAAGATCCGATATCCATTCACAACATCAAAATGTCAAATTCAAATACCAATTTGCAAACTCAATCATCAAATGCTCTTCATAATGCTATCATGGAAGCGGGTAGCAAAGATCGTCCACCAATGTTAGCACCGGGTAATTACGTTCAGTGGAAATCCAGAATCAAGAGATACATTGACACCAAACCTAACAGTGAACTCATCCACTATTGTCTCCAAAATCCACCATACACGTATCAATGGGCTGAGAAAACAGTTCCAGTTGCTGAAGGTAGTTCTGAAACAACTACAGAACGGTATATGGAGAACTACAAGAATGTTTCACAAGACATACGCGATCAACTGAATGCCGAAGCTGAAGCCGTTCAGATCATTCTCACAGGGATAGATAACGATATCTACTCCACAGTTGATGCTTGTCCTAATGCATGTGAAATGTGGAAAGCAATTGAAAGGTTAAAACAAGGTGAATCAATCAATGTTCAAGATCTTGAAACCAATTTATATTGGGAGTTTGGAAAATTCACATTACAGGATGGTAAATTACTTAAATCATATTACTCAAGGTTCTACAAGATGATGAATGAGCTTGTCAGGAGTCAGTATGATGTTACAAATCATCAAGTGAATGTCCAGTTCTTACTTCAATTACAACCAGAATGGCAAAGGTTTATGACACTCGTTAAGCAGAGTCAAGAACTGAAGACTGTTTCCTATCACAAACTTTATGACATTCTGAAGCAACAGAAGAATGAAGTCAATGAGATAAGAGCTGAAAGACTAGCACGTACTGCTAATCCACTTGCACTTGTTGCTCAACAACAACCATTTTACCATCCTCAAAACCATCCTAATCACTACACTTAAAATTCCTCAACCAGATCATAACCAGCTACTACTAGAAACACAGGTAAAGAAATTCTCAACTCTCCTCCACCTACTTATGATCAAGAACCTGCTACGGTTGCTGATGATTATGAAATGTCAAAAAAGAAGGAGATTGATTCTATCATTCAAGAAAATCTACAAACCTACCAACAACAACCTCAAAACTTCATCAAACACCAGTAGAACTAATCAAGACAATTCTCCAAGAATCAATAAAGGAACTGTGTATGATAATCAAAGGGTAGTTAATGTTGTTGGGGCTAGGGAGAATGTAGGTACTCAGGTAGTGCAAAAGTCTAGGATTTAGTGTTATAGATACAAGGAATATGGGTATGTATAAAGGGAATGTTAGAAATCAAAATGAGCAAAGGATGCAGCTTATCACAAGGAAAAGATGTTATTATGTAAGCAAGAGGAAGCTAGAGTTTAGTTGAATGCAGAACAAGCTGATTGGAAGGATGACACTGATGATGAACCTAACAATCAGGAATTAGAAGCACATTATATGTACATGGAACAAATTCAAAAAGTTACTCCAGATGCTGCTGACAATTCTGGACCCATCTTTGATGCTAAGCCATTACAAAAGGTACAAAATGATGATGATAACTATAATGTGTTTGAAAATGACCGAGAACATCCTAAGCAACCTGAATCTATTAATGAACCATATCCGGTTGAAAAGGATAAACATAATATAATTATTGATTCATTAGATATGTGTTATTGTTAGATGATATCATTTCATCACCTTGAACACAAAAATTAAAAAAATATTTTAGAGATAGAAAGAACTAGAGAGAGACTAAGAGAGAAAATAAAGATGGTTACTTGCACTAGAAAAGAAAAATGAGAAGCAACACCCTCTCCACACT
>BQNB010007634.1:48523-62087 GCA_026074375.1 Tanacetum coccineum | reverse complement strand
GTTTCAAATTCATCTCTCGTCGTAACATGACATCCGGGAGATTAACTATTACTTGTCCTCAAGTAATTTTTATATCTGTACGGGATACTCTCTTTACTATTACAATTTGAGATATTTAGTTATATATATTATTATATATACTATTTTTATCAAATCAGTTTTTGACACACATCAAATTCCCTCACACTTAGCCATTGCTGGTCCCACACGCAATGTAAATAAAACACGCCCGAAAATAAATAATTAAATCCCCTTTTAACTTATGACCCCTCACAATCAAACAAGAACAGAAAAGGTCCATTAAAAAGGTTCAAAAATCATTTATTTTGAAAGCGCCCCCGTTTTAACCACTTATTTAATAATAATAGATAAAAACTAAGATAAATGTTTATAAAATTTATTTAAAAGGCTTTAAGAACGGGAGTTCGTCATCCATGATTTTCACAATCTCCAAACTAAGCTTAAATCGAAATCACAGTCAAATATAAAATTAGATGCTAACACTACTCATAAATGCTAATTGTGTACGCATAGCTACTTTTCGCTCCCTTATTCCTAAATCCTCTAAGGATTTTATTATTATTATTGGTGACAAATAAATTATGTCCTTATTTTCATAAAGGTGCCCGGTTTAGACCACAATTAGTTTGAAATCCTTTCCTAAAGAGACGATATGGTGAGAATAAGGTCCACAGTAAGGTTCTAATTTCGCATGATTTAGGGGTTATCCTTTTTATTTCATCCGAAACAACTCAACTACGAGTCCATAGACGGAGACTTTATTTAGATAACCCCGGAGTCAAAATTTGGCTTTATTATTATTATTATTATTATTATTGCAACATTATTATCCCTTGGTCCTTTAAACAACTGACACATCGGGCGTCCTAACCGACAAGAGCCGGTAGTCTTATTTTGACCTCGGTAAATTCCTCGATCTTTTTTAAGGCTGCAACATCGGGAGCGAACCAACCAGATGCAGCAAACTTTTATCAGTCTCGGATTATTATTCTTACTATGGGCCTTCTTTTGAAGTCTGCCACATCGGCAGCAAACCGACCAGAGACAGTAAACTTTTATCAGCCCACAGTTTTTTTTAGTATTATTATTATAGCCAAATTTCAAGTCCTGTGGTCTTTTAACTACCTAGACAACGGTAGCGAGCCGTCAAGAATCGGTAGCCTATTTCCCCACAACACTGACAAAACCTCGATGCGTACCTTACTTTCACCAGAAGGAATCTCTACGAAGGGATTTAAACTAAGAATCGCAAAAACCAAAGTAACTTTATTTATTTAACAATTATAACGTTTATTAAGTTGATGGGAGCAAAAAGCCACAATTAACCTCTATGAGCTCTAAAGAGATTCAACTATTCCACGCTTAACATCTAACTTATATAAAACTCTATCACTTTTTGTTCTTTGCAAAAATTTAAAGTTAATCAAACGCTTAGTCTCGAAAGCTAAGGGGAAAGCTAGAGTGAAACACTCGGTCAAGTCAAAAACTATCTAATTCTATATATTTTCATCATTTTTTTTCATTTTTTTCATTCATTTTTCATTCACTTATATATATATATATATATCATAATAAAATTTTAAAATTTTGGTCAAAACGATGTTGCGTGGGAACACAAATAGGCACAGGTAAGATCTTATTTCAGCACCCAACATCAAGTATTTATACAAACAAGTAAGCATATTTATGAGTCAGGTTATGATCCTCAGACTAGTGGGTTATGAGTCCACCATGCTTCCGTATGTTTGTATGAATAATATGACAATGTCACAGATATGATATGATTTAAGTCAAAGCTAAAATCACATTTGCATTCTAAGTATATATATAGAACTTTATTGTTTAATAAGCAATCGTGCATAATTATTGTATAGATAACGATTCAGGCAGCGACATCAGGAAAGCGACAAGTTATCTAATAGAATAATATGCAATGATTTTTATAAAACTATGATGCTTCATATGTGAAAAGTAATGTATTATTTCAAGACCAGCTAGAAATAAAATCGGTCACTTACAAGGTGATAAGCTCATAGCTCCCAATGAATTTAGACAATATTACATGTGCGTCTATATTAGTAGTAAAATGCATTGCTCCCACTGGATAAGACAACATTAAATGTGTGTCTATGCCAACGAAGTGCAAGTAGCAATTTATTTACTTTTCTACTCTTTGAATATTTGCACATTATCACTAATGTGAGCCTTACGGACTAGTAAACATGTACTTAGATATTCAAAGAAGTGCATCAAGTTCTACTATATATATGATCGACTAGCCATCAATGCCATTCTTTAACTTGAAAGTTTTTCATGCAATTCCTCCCTCTACATTACCTCAAGGGTTTGTAGAATCTTAGGAAAGATATTGAGTTTAAGGAAAACTACTAGAAAACAGGCTATTAATTTCCTTTTCTCTTTCGTGATTTATTGAGATTTCCATTTCTAATTATTAAAACTCATACTATGTCTTGACGCTACAAGATGTGTCATTTGGTGTCTATAGAAAACATGTTCTCTAGTCATCTAAATAATATATGCAACTGTACTTAACCATTTGACAAGACAATATGATTTCTCGAGTAAGTATGCATTGAGTTTGAGTAGAATTGGAAAATTCAAGTTTTCCTATTATAGCTTTCTCATACAAGTAGAAAGGATAGGAATAAGTCTCTTTCTTATAAGGAAACGAGACTTAGTTTGCCTTCTTCTAACAAGGAAAGGAAGTAAACTTTTGTTTACGGTTTGTGTTGCATAAATGTAATTAATAGAAATTACAAAGTTCAATTTTAGTATTTTCGATAATTATCCTTTTAAAATTAACTACCCTTGTTTATAATATAAAACAATTAATTTTACGAAAGGCTAAGATCCTCATTGAGGTTCCACTATCACATCAGTTGATCTGCTAGCAATGATAAATTCAATAGGTAGGTGACGTTCACCAATTGCAAAAACCTATGCAATTCTTAGACCATATGGGACTCATGAGATTTGTAACCGGAGAAACAATGTCAAGTTGGCATGTTTAGTCCCATCCTTGCCTCGAGCCAAGGTCTCACCTGCTTAACTCGATTAAGTCATCCAATGCGAGAACATGTGAGAATATATCTAGGTCTCACATATAGAAAATAATCACCTTGGGTTACAATTCACCTACGTCTCACGCAGAGTGAAGAGCAAATGCAAGTGTTCTCAACCAATTAGACGGCATGACTTAAATTTGACGGGTATTATTTTTGATAAATGATCAAAAAAATGTGTACGAGAAAGCATGCATACATCCTTCGTAGCACAAGTTTAAAAAACACTATTTTTAACTTAAGTCTAATACTTGTTTTTATGTGTGTCAAGTTGTTTATTTTTATGAATAATATATATAACCTAGGTGGAATAAAATATTAGTTTGAACAATACATAAATTTAATAACAATCATAACATTTATTTAGTGTTATTTATATAAAAACAAGTGTTTAGTTTCAAATTATACTTAAACTTTAAACTAAATCAAAGATTTAGTTTCTAAAAATAGGTTTGTGTTTTATTTTTAATTTTATAAAATATTTGCAAGTTTTATACATTCCAAACATATATAAAAGCAAACAAAACAAACACAATCATATGTATGCAAAGCCTCAACCGATGAAAAACCTATGCTTGGTCTCGTGAGCCATCATAAGAACCAAGAAGTCAACTAAGGGTTAAACACACAACCACAAGGAGGGCTCCCACTTGCTCCAAGAACCATCATGAGCAAGTGAAACCCCAAATGAACTTGAAGCCCAAAACTGGCATAAAATTTCAACTGACTTGACGGGCCTGAAACTCCTAGAATGATCTTCTCCAATCTGAGCTCCAGTTGAATAAGTTGTAGCTCCATGAGTTTTGCACTTGCTCCCCAAAATTCAGCCTCTAGCTCCTTATAGAACTCCGAGAAATCCATTTTTAGTGGAGGTTACTCCAGCAACTCCGAATTTGACTTTATGCCTGACTCTTTCGCCATTCGAATCCAAACATCGGTTACAATAATTTTATGATTGAATACATTTATCCTATCATCTAACTACTGTAAAGTGCCCAAACAATGGCTACAACAAAAATTAAAATCATACAAAAAAGAAGCCGAAACAATGGCAAAACCCAAAACTGAAATTAAATGCAATATCAAGAGAACAAAGTGAGTATGAGTTTTCACTCAGGCTTTGATTTTACCAACATAATAATACCATAATTTCATGTAGTAAACAGAGTGTTGATAAAGTCCATTCCATGGCCAAACATGCATGTATTTTTCATGGAAACAAAATGATTAACAAGAAATAAATTGATTAGCCAACGAATCGAAGAAATAAATTAACTAGAATTAAAACCCTGATTGATACGTGTAACCAATGGATTAAGGATCACTTAGTACTGTATTAAAGACCTTATAACAACCATATTAATTCAGAAATTAATGCCCAAGGGGCTGATTTAAAACTGATTCAATAATCGTTCCAAAACGCGCGATTTAGGCCCTTTTATACGTACCCAATAACAAAACCAATTAAGTATGCATAACAAATGGATATGGGATCAAAATTACCAGATCATAAGACCCTATTTAGGTCGAATTATTTTCAAAAAATAAGCCTTAGAGGTTGTTTTAAAATTATCCTTTTGATTCCATTAAAAACACGCGTTTTTAGCCATTTTTACGCATACAAGATGATCATATGACATCAGATGATGGATCTGATACCACTAAAGGTGCTGAATCAAATGAATAACATATAAACAAATATTAAACGCAGCAGAACAAGCACATATCGACGGATCCATAGATTCATATGATCAATCAAAGAAAAGCAAGAAAAGTAATACCTTTGTAGCGTGATCGGTGGAATCAACTGGTAACCTTCACCCTAACACGAAACACCAAATGAAACTAAGTGATCAATGGAGATCACCTCTATGATGTATCCACACTACACTTCCTTGTATACCAATTGATTCTAGTCTTAACCCCGTAACTATGCAATTCACCTTGAATAAACTAGATACAAATTGATAGAAAACAAGAACACATAAAACCCTCCTAAGAGTGTGTATGTGCCGTGTATATATACAAGAGAGGAGGAGAGAAAAATTTGGGAAATTTATAATCACATTAATTAGAAGATATCCCATATTAAATTACCAATCACATTAATAAGGAGATATCCCATATTAATTTACCAAAAGACTTGAACTCATCCTCTCTTTGACCTCCATATAGGCCGGCCACTATGAGGGCTCAAATAGGCCTCCCATTTGATTTCCAAGTCCAATTAGAAGCCCAATAGTGATCCCGAGTTACGTGGGTTATTAATATATCGTAAATACAATAAACACGATATATAAAATGGTACCTCGGTGTATATGTATGTGACCCCATAGGCTCACATGTGTCTAGCCATATAATTAGTTATTATGATATGAGCATACTCCAACAGCTACCTCTTGACCCACTAGCACCACCAGACCCACCAGCATCTCTACCTCTTGACCCACTAGCACCACCAGACCCACTAGTACCTCCTCTAGACCCACTAGCAACTCCTCTAGAAACACTAGCACCACCTCCAAACCCACTAGCATCACCTCTAGACCCACTAGCACCACCTCTTGACCCACCAGCACCTCATCTACCTCTAGACCCACTAGCACCTCTTTTAGACCCACCAACACCTTCATCCCTCACTGGTCCTCTCTAAACAATATCAACATCCTCTAAATTATCAACTGATTGCTTCTTTCTAGGCCTACCTTGAACTCCTTTGGGTTTTAGTGTTTGTTCAACTACAGGTTCTTTGCAACTTGCTTTGTTGTATCCATGTTTTCTGCAGTTTAAAAAACTTCCTTGCAAACCTACCTTAGAGACTCTAGTTGAACTACCGCCCTCACCTATAGCTCTGATTCTTTTCTTTCTAGGCCTACCAGCTATTTTTCTAGGTTTTGGTGGCAAGACAGTTGAGTACATGCTCTGATCAGGCAAGAAATTCATACCAGGGATTGGTTTCATAAAGTTGTGATAAGCCACGAAGTACATATCTGTTTCAAACCAAGCTGGGACATAACTCTCAGGTACCCTATTTATCAAGAAGATTACTTTTGTGGCATGAACACAAGGTATTCCTGATAACAGCCACATCCTGCAACTGCATGTCCTCTTTCCTTCATAACCTGTGAATCCTTCACTCCCTGATCTCACCTCAAAAAGATTTCCACCGGCAGGTATAACATGCCAAAACCTGCATTGATTGGTTATTAGTGTCAATCAAAACAACTTATCTAAAACTAACAGCATTGTAGGGGAAAATATCTTTGATGTTCCTTTATCCATTCCAATCTCTTTTTGATGTTGGGGCATACTCTAGGATTCCATTTCCTACTAATTTCCCTCATTTTGTTCATCCTTTCAAGCACTATCACTCTAATAGCTTCCAGCTTAGTTAATAGTGGCTTATGTCTAACATTAACAATGACACTATTAAAGCATTTAGAGAAGCCATTCTTTATTGCTTCATAACCTCTGCCAACCTCAAAAAAGGCTCTTGACCAAGTTTTTGGATTCTTATCCATAAGATACTTATATGCATTTGGGTTAGCACTTTTTATCTTATCCATAATCTTGTTGAAAAGCTGAGGGTATGAGGCTTTAGATGCTGCCCAGAACAATTGCCTAAACTCTTACCTAGGATATTATTTCCTAAAGTTTTCATAACTATGCCTTGCACATTGCTTGTGCTCAGCATTTGGCATGACATCTTTAACAGCTTTCATAAGACCCTATACAAATGAAATTTTATTAGAACATATATAATGGTTGGGCAAGTTTATAAGAGATATAATTGCTTACCTTATGTTGATCAGACATCAAAGTTAGTCCATTTCCTCTGCTGCTACCCAAGTCTTGTTCCAACAACTCCAAAAACAAGTGTTTAGTTTTAAATCATATTTAAACTTTAAACTAAATCAAAGATTTAGTTTCTAAAAATAGGTTTGTGTTTTATTTTTAATTTTATAAAATATTTGCAAGTTATATACATTCCAAGCATATATAAAAGCAAGCAAAACAAACACAATCATATGTATGCAAAGCCTCAACCGATGAAAAACCTATGCTTGGTCTCATGAGCCATCACAAGAACCAAGAAGTCAACTAAGGGTTAACCACACAACCACAAGGAGGGCTCCTACTTGCTCCAAGAACCATCATGAGCAAGTGAAACCCCAAATGAACTTGAAGCCCAAAACTGGCATAAAATTTTAGCTGACTTGACAGGCCTGAAACTCCTAGAATGAATCTTCCCCAATCTGAGCTCTAGTTGAAGAAGTTGTAGCCCCATGCGTTTTGCACTTGCTCCCCAAAATTCAGCCTCTAACTCCTTATAGAACTCCGAGAAATCCATTTTTAGTGGAGGTTACTCCAGCAGCTCCGAATTTGACTTTATGCCTTCGACTCTTTCGCCATTCGAATCCAAACATCGGTTACAATAATTTTATGATTGAATACATTTATCCTATCATCTAAATACTGTAAAGTGCCCAAACAATGGCTACAACAAAAATTAAAATCATACAAAAAAGAAGCCGAAACAATGGCAAAACCCAAAACTAAAATTAAATGCAATATCTAGCGAAACAAGTGGTCATGGTTTTCATCGGATTTGCATACCTAACATAATAATACCATAATATCATGTATTAATAAGGTGTTGGCTAAGTCCATGGCCAAACATGAATGTATTTTCCATGGAAACAAAATGATTAACAAGAAATAAATTGATTAGCCAACGAATCAATGAAATAAATTAATTAGAATTAAAACCCCGATTGATACGTGTAAGCAATGGCTTAAGGATCACTTAGTACTGTATTAAAGACCTTATAACAACCATATTAATTCAGAAATTAATGCCCAAGGGGCTGATTTAAAACCGATTCAAGAATCATTCCAAAACGCGTAATTTAGGCCCTTTTACACTTACCCAATAACAAAACCAATTAAGTATGCATAACAAATAGCTATGGGATCAAAATTACCAGATCATAATACCCTATTTGGGTCGAATTATTTTCAAAAAAATAAGCCTTAGAGGCATTTTTAAAATTATCCTTTTGATTCCATTAAAAACACGTGTTTTTAGCCATTTTTACGCATACAAGATGATCATATGACATCATATAATGGATCTGATACCACTAAAGATGCTGAATCAAATGAATAACATATAAATAAACATTAAACGCAGCAAAACAAGTACCTATCGACGGATCCATAGAGTCATATGATCAAACAAAGAAAAACAAGAAAAGTAATACCTTTGTAGCGTGATCGGTGGAATCAACCGGTAACCTTCACCCTAACACGAAACACCAAATGAAACCAAGTGATCAATGGAGATGGCCTCTATGATGTATCCACACTACACTTCCTTGTATACCAATTGATGCTAGTCTTAACCCCGTAACTATAGAATCACCTTGATAACTAGATACAATGAGCGAAAACAAGCAATAATAAAACCCTCTAAGAAGTGATGTATGATGCCCGTGGTATATATACAAGAGAGGAGGAGAGAAAAATTTGGGAAATTTATAATCACATTAATTAGAAGATATCCCATATTAAATTACCAATCACATTAATAAGGAGATATCCCATATTAATTTACCAAAAGACTTGAACTCATCTCTCTTTTGACTCAATATAGGCGCGCCACCTATAAGGGCTCATATAGGCCTCCCATTTGATTTCACAAGTCCAATAGAAGCCCATAGTGATCCGTGTTACTAGTGGGTTATTTAATGATATCGTAAATACCAATAAACACGATATATAAAAATGGTACCTCGGTGTATATGGTATGTGACCCATACGCTCAAATGTGTCTAAGCCATATATATTATTATTTTGTTGAGGCATACTCCAACACGCTACATCTTGACCCACTAGCACACCGACCACTAAGCATTCTACTACCTCTTGACCCACTAGCACCACCAAACCCACTAGTACCTCCTCTAGACCCACTAGCAACTTCTATAGAAACACTAGCACCACCTCCAAACCTACTAGCATTACCTCTAGACCCACTAGAACCACCTCTTGACCCTCCAGCACCTCATCTACCTCTAGACCTACTGGCACCCCTTCTAGACCCTCTAGCACCTTCATCCCTCACTGGTCCTCTCTAAACAACATCAACATCCTCTAAATTATCAACTGATTGCTTCTTTCTAGACCTACCTTGAATTCCTTTGGGTTTTAGTGTTTGTTCAACTATAGGTTCTTTGCAACTTGCTTTGTTGTATCCATGTTTTCTGCAGTTTGAAAAATTGCCTTGTGAACCTACCTTAGAGACTCTAGTTGAACTACCACCCTCACCTATAGCTCTAATTCTTTTCTTTTTAGGCCTACCAGCTATTTTTCTAGGTTTTGGTGGCAAGACAGTTGAGTACATGCTCTTATCCGGCAAGAAATTCATACCAAGGATTGGTTTCATAAAGTTGTGATAAGCCACGAAGTACATATCTGTTTCAAACCAAGCTGGGACATAACTCTCAGGTACCCTATTTATCAAGAAGATTAGCTTTGTGGCATGAACAAAAGGTATTCCTGATAACAGCCACATCCTGCAACTGCATGTCCTCTTTCCTTCATCAACTGTGAATCCTTTACTCCCTGATTTCACCTTAAAAAGATTTCCACCAGCAGGTATAACATTCCAAAACCTGCATTGATTGGTTATTAGTGTCAATACAAACAACTTATCTAAAACTAACAGCATTGTAGGGGAAAATATCTTTGATGTTCCTTTATCCATTCCAATCTCTTTTTGATGTTGGGGCATACTCCTGGATTCCATTTCCTACTAATTTCAATCATTTTGTTCATCCTTTCAAGCATTATCACTCTAATAGCTTCCAGTGTAGTTAATAGTGGCTTATGTCTAACATCAACAATGACACCATTAAAGCATTCAGAGAAGCCATTCTCTATTGCTTCACAACCTCTGCCAACCTTAAAAAAGTCTCTTAACTAAGTTTTTGGATTCTTATCCATAAGATACTTATATGCATTTGGGTTAGCACTTTTTATCTTATCCATAATCTTGTTGAAAAGCTGAGGGTATGAGGCTTTAGATGCTGCCCAGAACAATTGCCTAAACTCTTACCTAGGATATTGTTTCCTAAAGTTTTCATAACTATGCCTTGCGCATTGCCTGTGCTCAGCATTTGGCATGGCATCTTTAACAGCTTCCATAAGACCCTATACAAATGAAATTTTATTAGAACATATATAATGGTTGGGCAAGTTTATAACAGGTATAATTGCTTACCTTATGTTGATCAGACGTAAAAGTTAGTCCAATTCCTCTGCTGGTACCCAAGTCTTGTTCCAACAACTCCAAAAACAAAGTCCAATTATCTTTGTTTTCAACATTTACCACTGATGCGCTCGTCGTAGGACTTCAACAAGAAGTTTTACAACTCCCTAGGTAGAGTACCTAACCATTATAGTAGTAGTATAGGCAAGACTCGGGGGTTGTTATCGTTCTCTAGGGGAATAGGTTGGGAAGGCTTGATCACGGTCCAACAGAATTCTACGGGTTGAGGGAAGATTATCTTTGTGTTTTTATATTTTATAGAAAGCATGTAAATCTATGGTTTGAGAGATTGGTTTGTTTAACTATTAACTAAACAAATATCTAATCTACTGGTGATAACTTTATGATAATTAAATGTATTTACTTAATCATGCATTACTTATTAGATTGCTTCTCCTAATCCTATTGCCTTGTCACACTTATGAAGATTTGTGTAAGTATTTACTAGGTCATGAACAGATTACACGAACCCACCGTCTATTTAATATTCTGTTAAGGCAATGCATAAGTAAGATAGTATGAAGACTATTACAAGGCCCCTAAGAGTATATTAAATGCGTGTGAAATATCTTAAGAGGGATCAACCATATAAGGGGGTAAGATAGTATGAAGACTGTTACCCGATGATATCTTTTCTATGCACTCACGTTTCCTTAGACGTATCTACAGTGATACAAACAAAAGCTGGTTTTCAAAAGCATAACGCGCACATTCATCAACAAGAAGAAACAGTAATAGGATCTACAATCTGACTTTCATGCAATCATAAGCAAATACAAAGGAGGGTTTAGCCTAGCATGTTAAGGATAAAGCAAGAACATCGATTAATCACACAACACATAGATATTGAATGATTAATGAATAACACTCTTAGTTGATTAAAACATGGATAGAAGGTAGTTAAAATAGAGTTTTTAGGCCCTAAAAATGACCTTTAAAGCTGTTATAAAGACTAGGGTTCGTCTCCCAAAAGTTATACAAAGTTACACACCTAAAACCCTAAAATCGGTTTTGTATATATAAAGATATCGTTGCGACGATGTCGTGTTAAAGTCCTAACGCCGTTGCTACGTGGATGATTCAAGATCCTTTTTAAGTCGGCCACTTCCTGACGACGTTGCTAGATCTCTGACGCCTTCACTGGATAGATCATGACGGCATCGCTTTATGCCTGCTACGCCGTCTCCATGCTTTGTGAACAATACTTCTTCATAGATTTGGTGTAGGTTTGTAATCTTGTCCGTTTCTTCTCCAAATAAGCCCAAGTCAATTGTATTTCCTCCAAATTCCATCCAAGTGCTAAAAACCTGAAAACAAACAATTAAGCACATAGTCTGGGCATATTTGCATGATTTAGGGGGCAAAATGACCCCAAAATAGTGTATAAAATGACACCTTATCAAATACCCCTACACTTGGGATTTGCTTATCCTCAAGCAAATAGGCTTTTCTACCTAGACAATAGCAATATGAGGGTCATTTAACCTACTCTTTAAAAGTATTTTACAACACAACTTTCTAAACCTCATAATTAAAAGCACAGAAAGTATATACTAGCACCTCACATAAGTGTTTGGGATTCTCTCTTTCACTCGGGTGTATAATAAATTATAACATAATGGGGAAATGGAAAATCAACACTTATTACCTGTCATAACATATAAATTACCATAGTCTTGGTAAAGGATCAAACCTTCACCGCTAGGCGCAAACATTATTCGTTACTATCTAAGAGGTCTTTTAAAGGGTTTTGGGGTGTAGGTGTAAGATAACATTAACATAAATAGAAACGGATGGGATACATTTGGGTGGTGACTTTGGGTGAATTTAGAGTGGATGGGTTAGCTACATATTTATAAGAATACACGTTGGTTTGGTTGCTAAGTGGTATGTGCTTAAATACACATACCTTTTACCGAATAAAACAAGCTAAAAAGACCAATAATGAACGAAAATGACATTAAATTACATTGTATATGTGTGTTTTGTAATTTATGTCTTGCAAGTAAACGGATATATCAAATATGGACAAAAACAAAGCAAAACGGACAAAACCAAGCACAGGAATGAAAAGAGCGTGAGAAAACAAAGCCGAAGGCATATTTATCTTTAATGGGCCAACCCGTACCCATTTTAATGGTTTGGGTCAGCCCATTAAGATATTATAGTCACTAAACCTAAAACCAAAATGCCTTAACCCATTTAACCAAAACCCATTTCCATTAAATTAAAATCCAGGCCCAAAACCATAAACTAAGCCCAAGTCAAAAAAAAGAAAAACGGGTACACACTTTTATAAAACAAGGGTCAAAATTACTATATATCCTCCTCCTCCCTCCCATGTTTTCTTTTAACTGCAGTGATTTAGTGGCGGGATAAAAATTCATTCACCTACTCTCACTCTCATATGCTTCTAGAAGGAGAACCTGACAACCTTGACACCTCATTGACACGCTGGCAATCCTCTATGTTGTGATTGGTTGAGAAACGTGGAGAGGATCCAAGGGATGAAAGAGATGATTGAATGATTCAAGGGTCAGGATTGAAGTTGGGGGAGCGTCTTAAGAGCCTAGAATCTTCCTCACATCACTATAAATAGAGGAGTTTTTCACACAGAGATGGGACGTGTAGGATTTTAGTAGTAGCTTATTATAGTAGCTTATTGTATCTTTAGCTTAAATGTCTTTTTATTAATGTAATTCTTTCTTTCACAAGCTTGTAATCTGTTGAGTATTAATAAACTTAAGTTTCATTTAAATTGTTATTTTTAAATTATGTCTTTACTCATAATGGTTTAAAAATGTTTTAGTTAAGCTAATAAGCTCAAAATAAGCTCATTCTCTTATAGACTATTGATCATTTAGCTAAACTTACCCAAAGCTTAACTGTATTGGTATTCATCTTTAAATCTCCCTTAAAATACCTCAGCTTAATTGGATGATAAGCCAATCATGGAAAGGCATATGGACAATACCAGCTTATCTTTGATAAGTTAGAGCTTGTATTATAGCTCTAAGAGCATTATTTGATCCTTGTTTGAGCTAGGATCAAAGTACACTCTCTATTTTCCATTTATAGATTAATTTCTTGTTTAGCTTATCATATTGCTTATTGCTTGCTTATTTTT
>BQNB010007634.1:33509-44249 GCA_026074375.1 Tanacetum coccineum | reverse complement strand
TATTTCGTTGTCCATATCGAATTATTTAAGCTCGTTGATTGTTAACATAATACATAAGCTAACGCGATTAGATGGGGGAGTCTCATGGTTAGGTGGTCATGATCTTAACAAGAATAGGCTGGATTATTACTATTATAATATCGCGGGTTTTGGGGTTTTGAATTTGATTTATTTTACGCTTTTTGGTTCTAAATTTTTGGCTCCAACGAAAGTTGTTGGGGCCGAGGAGTTGCAGCTTGTGGAAGTCGATGCCAACATTGGTGGTATTATGTCGGGTGGCCAACATGAAGTATGATGAATTTATAGAGGATTGTGTAAACTAAATTCTGTATAATTTATCTTTATTTTCTGATGCTGGAAAGATTTGGGCAACTTATGTTTTGATTTAATGAATGGAGGTTGTTTATATAGGATCAAGGATTACAATTTGATCTATAAAGTTCAATTCGATTATTTGACATATAAGATGATTCCCACTATCTTTGAGTCGAGACCAAATTTGGGTGTGTGATTGATGGGATACTGCAATAGGCCCATCTTCTAGCCAGGTCCAAACCTTTTTTCTGGAGATAAAATTTTAATTCAGTCCCTTATTTCTAAGAAAGCGAATAAAAAAAAAGTCACGATGCAACTCAAAATATGAAGTGCCTTGACATCAAATCCGGTAAAAAGTTGTTACTAAAACAGATTAATGAAGAGTGGCCTTAGATTTACAGGCAAGTTAAATAAGAAATGATATAAAGTTTAGCATAGTTTTGCAAATGTATAATCACAATTTTGAGATTTCGATATATAAGCGCGGACAAACTCTCCCTCCCTTCAACTGATGTGATTGCTGAGTGACCACCTCGTAACCCACTAGTCGTTTCTTCCACAGATTCATTCTGATTGTACTTTGATTAGAATTACGTTTCAATTTTTATATACTATCAAACGAATCTAGGAGTATTGCTTGTCATTTTTACACTATTTGATATAAGTCACTAACGTTAGATGGTCTATCTAGACATTTTAAAATTTTATTAGTTAGAAATTAATCAGAGGGAATTGAAAATGAAAAATTATATCATCAGATCGTGAAATTACATAGACTACTACATTACATCAAATAGGAAATGAACAAACTGTAAGTGCTAGACCGACATAAACCAGTGCAATGTATTCATAAGTCATGTGACTTCATCGATGGCCTCTTCGTATACTCTCATGGCACTTACTATACTTAATTAATTGTGCTTGTATTATAATTTGTGTAGTAGATAGAGAAAAAACAAGTTTGCTTATTATGATCGAAGATACTGTAAGATTTAAGGATGCAAAGTTGATGCTCATAGTTGAATTAATAAGTTCAAATGTTTGTTAAACGGGTGCTACTATTGGTACCCCTTTGGCCCACCTAAAAGTACCGAAAATGTACAAAAGATTCATTTCGTTTTTCAAGTTTCTTATATATTCGGAATCGTCTTGAAATGTACTATTTTAACATCAGGTTTACAAATTGCATAAAAATCCACGCCTTTCCATATTATATATTATGTGACTTTCAAAATCCACAAATTAACAATCTAAATTCCTTCTTCCCTTTTGTTTGAATCCTGTTATAACCCCTGAAATTGGGATTAATCATTGATTGATTAATCTCATATCGAGCGTGTTAGGCGGGTTTCTCATCTTGGGTTTTTGTAATTTAGATTTGTTATTCTCCTCTTTAAATCAATTAGACTCCGTTTCCGTTTCCGTTTAATCTCGCTGTCATTGAAACCCTGATCTGTTTTTCTTTTCAATCCTTTTTTATCTTGATCTCCCTTCAATCCTTTTTTTAGGGTTTTGTCGTCTGCTTTTTTTTTAAGGTTTGGTCACCATGCCTGTCCAACGTTCTAATGAAGACCAAGCTGTTCGTATTTCTAAATCTATTTTTGTAACCAATTTTCCTGATAATCTTGGGTCGAAGGAATTGTGGAAGGTTTGCGAGGGGTATGGGAAGGTGATAGACGTTTTTATTCCTAATCGTAGATCCAAAGCAGGTAAACGTTTTGCTTTTGTCAGGTTTATTCGTGTTAACGATTTAGATCGTTTGGTTGGAAATCTTTGTACGATTTGGATTGGTCGTTTCCATCTCCATGCCAATGTTGCCCGTTTTGAACGTGCAAACAAACCTGTAAAACCATCGGGGCCTTCTCAATCCAATGCGCATGGTACATTTGGGTCATTTGTTTCTGCTGCTAGAGACTTTCCACCATTGATTGCCTCTGTTGCTCCTGTATCTTCCTCACCGGCGTTGGTTTTGGATGATTCTTGTGTTGTTGAACGTGACCTCTCATGTCATGTCATGGGGCGTGTGAAAGATATTAACTCCATTCCTAACCTACGGATTCTATTAGCTAAGGAAGGTTTTGAGCATGTGAAGCTGTCATATTTAGGTGGGTTATGGGTGTTGATAGAATTGGATAACGAGGGTTCTAAGCAAAAGTTTTTGGATCATGTAGGCGTTAACTCTTGGTTCTGTACGCTTCTTAATGCCTATAATGATTTTGTTAGTGATGAACGTGTTGTTTGGGTGGACATTGAAGGTATCCCACTTCATGTTTGGTCTCGAGAAACGTTTGCCAAGATTGGTAACAAATGGGGCGAGGCTTTGGATATCGAGGATAATTTTGGCTCCTCTTTTGCTCGTAAGCGGTTGTGCATCTTAACAAAACAACCAGAATCTATATTGGAGAAATTCAAGGTGATTTTTAAAGGCAAGGTGTTTGTGGCTCGGGCGAAGGAACTTTTTACTTGGAATCCGAGTTTTCTTGAACCTAAGGAGTCTGTTTATACCTCGGATGACGAATCAAAGCATGGCGCTAAAATTCTTAATGATGGGGCGCAGAATAGTGATGTCGAGTCAGATGATGAATGTAATGTGGATGGTGTTTCCGAGACAATTTTCAGTGATAATGTGGATGAATGTAATGTTGATGGTCATGGTAAGGAGACGGACAAACATCAATCAGAGGATCCGTTTGGTTTTTATGATTTATTGAATAAACTTCCCGCTAAAGGCGTTCGTGATGCGAGTACCTCTTTATCGCATCCTCCTGGTTTTACCCCTAAAACTTCTGTGACGCACGCTAATGTTGGTGAGATTTGTGAAGATGGTCCTACTAATGGAGAAGACATGGTGAATATGCCTAGGGTGGATGCTAAGGTTATGGACCATTCACAGGAGGTCCATGATTCCTCTAATGGAGAATCAGTTTCTTCCTTTTCACATAAAGTTCATAACGGTGGCTCTATTCTTGACATTTTGGATGACATGGTTCGGGTTGGACATTCTATGGGTTATAATTTGGATGGGTGTTTGAAAGATATGGAACGCATTATTGGCTCACAAGGAGATGAAGATGTTTTTAAATGAATATTCTTTCTCTCAATATTCAAGGTCTTGGGCACAAGACGAAAAAGGAGTGGGTTAAGGAGTTAAATTGTAAGCATAGGATCAATTTTTTAGCGTTGCAAGAGACAAAGATGGATTGTATTTCTCATATGGACGTAAAGTCCCTATGGGGAAATTCAAACTTTGATTTTGTTGCCAGTGACTCATTAGGGAATTCTGGTGGTATTCTTTGTATTTGGGAGGCTTCTATCTTCAAGAAAGATGGCGCTACTATTTCTGATAATTTTATAGCTATTTACGGCACATGGTTACCTCGTAATGTCAAGATTCTTTTGGTGGCGGTTTACGCTCCTCAACAGCCTGGGAGCAAAAGGGCTCTTTGGGATTTTTTATCTAATCTTGTACGGAGATGGAACGGCGAAGCTATTATAATGGGTGACTTTAATGACGTTCGGACTATGGATGAAAGACTTGGTTCGTCTTTCAATGTTTCTAGTGCACGGTGTTTTGATCGGTTTATTGTGTCTTCTGGTCTTGTGGATGTCAAGTTGGAAGGGTACTCGTTTACTTGGTCGCATCCCTCAGCCTCCAAAATGAGTAAATTAGATCGCTTTCTTGTTACGGAAGGTATTATCTCGCTTTATCCGTCTATTTCAGCTTTGTGTCTTGACCGTCACTTGTCCGATCATCGTCCTATTCTTTTGAGGGAAGTTTTGTCTGATTTTGGTCCGACTCCGTTTCGGTTCTATCAATCTTGGTTAAGGATGGAGGGTTTTGATTCGATGGTGGAGCATGCGTGGTTGTCTTTTTCGCATTCTGATTCCAATGCTATGGTTAGGTTCAAGAAGAAATTGCAAGACCTTAAGTCTATTATTCGTTTATGGGTTAAAGATAAAAAGTTTCATCTTCATAACGCAAAGAATTCCCTACAGAATGATTTGATCTCTATTGATAAAGACTTGGAAAGGGGAAACGTTTCTGATGACATCCTTCTCAATCGGATGGATCTAAACCGACGGCTGCAAGATATTAAACTTTTGGAGGTTAAGGATCTGGTTCAAAAATCTAAAATCAAATGGGCTATCGAAGGAGATGAGAATTCTAAATTCTTTCATGGTATTATTAATAAGAAAAGGTCTCAGTTGTCGATTCGTGGTGTTTTCGTTGAGGGCACTTGGTGTACTGATCCGAGTATTGTGAAGGAGGCATTTAAGAATCACTTTGAAGTTCGATTTCAGCAACCGTGTCATGATCGTCTCAAACTTAATGCTCCTTTTCATAATCGGTTATCTTCGGATCAGGTGGATGAGCTGGATAGGGCAGTATCGAGGGACGAAATTCGTAGGGCTGTTTGGAACTGTGGCGAGAATAAGTCTCCTGGCCCCGATGGTTATACGTTTGAATTTTTTAGAAAGTATTGGAGTCTTGTCGGAGCGGATTTTTGCGATGCGGTCGACTATTTTTTTAAGTCTGGTACGTTTCCAAGGGGGTGTAACTCGTCTTTCATCGCCTTAATTCCTAAAGTTAATGATGCTAAGTTCGTTAATGATTTTCGGCCTATCAGTTTGATTGGATGCGTTTATAAGGTGATCACGAAAGTCTTAGCTAATCGTTTGGCTACTGTTATATCCGATTTAGTTTCCGAGACTCAATCGGCCTTTGTTGCTAATAGACAAATATTGGACGGTCCTTTTATCTTAAATGAGATGTTAAACTGGTGTAAGAGAAAAAAGAAGCAAGCTATGTTTTTTAAGGTTGATTTTGCTAAGGCGTATGATTCGGTTCGGTGGGATTATCTCTTGGATATTCTTCATGCGTTTGGGTTTGGGCCGAATTGGTGTAGGTGGATCCGTGGTACTTTTACTTCCTCCATGGCTTCCATATTGGTTAATGGTAGCCCAACGTCCGAGTTCCCTTTTTGTTGTGGGTTGAAACAAGGTGATCCGTTGGCCCCTTATCTTTTCATTCTTATTATGGAGTCGTTACATATCTCTTTCTCCCGTGTTGTTGATGATGGGCTGTTTAAAGGTTTTCAATTGCATGGCTCGGTTAATATTTCTCATCTTTTTTATGCTGACGATGCCATGTTCATTGGAGAGTGGTCCGAACAGAACTTACATAATATTGTTAAAGTTCTTAATTGCTTCCATCTTGCGTCGGGTCTTAAGATCAACATTGCTAAGAGCCAAGTCTTGGGTGTCGGGGTTTCTCAGAATGTTGTTGTGCAGGCGGCGAATAGGATCGGGTGTGCTGTTTTGAACACTCCTTTTCGTTATCTTGGTGTGACGGTTGGGGAGTGTATGTCTCGGAAGTCGGCTTGGGTTGGCTTGGTGAACAAACTCCAAGCCCGGTTATCTAAATGGAAGGTTAAAACCCTTTCCATAGGCGGCAGATTGACCCTTCTTAAATCCGTTCTTGGGGCCTCTCCAATTTATTATATGTCAATCTTTAAGGTTCCAAAAGGCGTGTTGAAGACTATGGAATCTATCCGTAGTAAGTTCTTCAACGGTGTTGATTCTTCGGATAGAAAGATTTCGTGGGTAGCTTGGGACAATGTCTTAGCGTCCAAACTGAACGGTGGTCTTGGTGTCTCAAGTTTCTTCGCGTTGAATCGTGCTCTTTTGTTGAAGTGGGTGTGGCGCTTCATTTCTGGCGATGGCTCTTTATGGTGTAAAGTTATTCAAGCGATTTATGGCTCAAAGTTTGATCTTCAACCAACGACATTGCCTCATGTTCAACTCCTTTTGATCAAGGATGTATTGTAAGCTTTTGTGATCAGTAAACACGGTACACTTTGTTCCACACAGATAGTGTCTCCAAATCTTTAGAGCGAACACTACTGCTTCTAATTCCAAATCATGAGTCGTGTAATTCTTCTCATGAAATTTCAGTTGTCATGATGCATAAGCAATCACCTTCTCATTTTGCATTAAGACAACACCTAGTCCTTTATGTGAAGCATCACAATAAACAATAAAGTTCTCAGCTCCTTCAAGTAAAGCCAAGATAGGTGCGCTACACAGTTTCTCCTTCAATAGTTAGAAAGCTAGGGTGGATATGCTCATACCTGGGCCCACCACCAACACCCACCACAGATTATTTCAAGCTGGCGTGCGGTAATGAGGTCCTTGGTGTTATTGTTTTTGTGTTGAGATTCGTTGGCTATTACGGGGTTATGATGCATGTTGTCAACGTACTTATTACACCTCAGCTTTTTGGTTCTCTGGTCATCGTTTTTAAGTGAATGTAACTTTTCTTTGAATGTTTTGGTTTTGATTTTTCTTCGCATTGTACTAGAAGAGGAATTGGGGTACGGCAGCAGTCGCAGTTACTTGTTGTGGTAGGATATCATGGTTACGCTGTTACACTATTTGTTGTTAACGGTGCACCCAGTTGGTTTGCGCTCTCGTTGGCCGTTGTTGGGTGTGTCCTTGGGAGGGGGAGCGTAGTTGTTTTATAGATACGTGATTCGTAAGGGATCAGCTTCTTGTTCGACGGGAACCAGTGCGACGTTTGGAGACAGAGTGACACGGATGACCCAACTTTGATGGAGGGAGGTCCAGTGGAGGTGGTGGTTAGATGGTGGGCCTCTTAGGCTTCAATAGTAGGTTGGGATTGTGGTTTTTTTCGGAGACCGGATGGACGTGTGAGTTCGATGTGAAAGGTTAGTTTTCAGATCTGAAGAATGTTTCGTGAGGGTGTATGCGTGTATAATTCGATGGTATGTTAAATATCGGCTAAGGTGTTGGGGTAAATATACTGGAATTTTTCTGGGTATGGTTTGTTACAGGGGACATCAATCCATACGGGAGAGGACGGGTAGTGAGGAGTAAGTAGTGTGGATTGGGTGCCGTTGTGGCTGAAATTGCGTTTGGGGGGATAAATACGTGGAACAATTGAATGTGGAATAGGGGGTTGGATGAGTACATGGTGGATTGTTACGCTGGTGAGGCGGGAGTTGGGTAGTGGCGAAGGGGGGGGTCAGAGATGGTTTTGGTGTCGTGCACCCCCGGTGCATAGCTGGGATTTGGTATGCCCACCTAGATTGGATGAACTGGTGAGTTGGGCAGTTTGGACGGGGGGGGATGATCGGACGGGCGGAGAAGGGTGTACAGGGGGACACGTTAAGATTGGAGTGGGGGGTTGGGGGAGGGGGGGGTTTGGTGGCGGACAGGTGTGGAGGATTTGGGGCTTCCGTAATAAAGTTGGATCTTTGTAGCTGAGACGAAATTTTCGGTTACGATAGTGTTTTTGAAGGTAAGTGGGGTGATGGGGGCCGGTTTGGGGGGAGAGAGGTGAGTAAGGGTTTTGGGGGGTGGAGGAAGTGAGTTGGGGGGGTTTATTAAAAAAGTCGAGGTGCGGAGGGGGTTGGGAGGGAGTGCGAAGGCGTGGCGAGGGGTTGTTTCGAGGGAAGCGTGTGCATTTTTTTTTTTTTGTTCAGTTTATGCTCAGTGGTTGGGGGAGGTGAGGGATAGGAAGATAAGGGGTGGGGGTTATTATGTTGGACAGTTGAGGTTTAGGGTTGGCGTTGCCTGGGATAAGATGATTGTGAGGAGGGTGGGGGTGGGGATAGGGGGTGGTGGGTGGGTTTAGGAGAAGTGTCATGGCCGGGGGGGCCCAAAGTGTGGGTGTTGGGACTGTGGGTGTGTTGGTGTGGCTGTGGGTGTTTGGGGGAAGAGTTTTATGGATGAGTTCGTTCATGGACCCTGGTGCGTGTAAGTTAATAAGGTATTATTAAAAATTCTAAAATGTAATTTTATAGGACATTATTATCCAATCATAAGTAATTAATAAATGTATAAAATTTTTTTATTAAGTTGAAATTCAGTTGACCCCATTTATATTTATTCTATTCTGATTGATAAACAGATCTGCAATCCGAGAGAATAAACATTTTCTTTCTTTTCTAAACAAAACTTATGACGTTAAAATATGTAGAAGAGAATCTAAAATGATACAAAGGAAATGTTTCATTTTTCTAATAAAAGAATTGGTTTTGTTTAATGCACGTAGGCTGACAGTCAAAGTAGTCTATTTCTTGTATACAAGAGTGTGACGGTAGGCAGATTTATCATTGAAAATTGATGATTCGTTTCTATTGTATGTTGCTTCAAACTATGGTTGCAGCTTATCATATTAAGGAGATTGAGTTAATTGCATAAATGGTCCATGTGGTCTGTCGGGTTTAACGAAAAAGGTCCATAAAGTTTTTTTTCCCGGATCCTGTCCCCAACGTTTTCACCCGTATCGGGTTTAGTCCCTTGACCAACATTTTCGTCAGTTGACCGTTAACTTTATGGGTATTTTGGTCTTTTCAAATGTATTTACGTTAAAACCTATATAACTTTAAAAGTATGGTCCCTGTGGTTTATGTGATATCATAGATTTAGTCCTTAATTTTTTATATATTTATTTTAACTTTCTAATTAATGTGCGTGTTAATTTTTTTTAATTTATGTCAGAATATTTAAAACTTTCGGTAAAATTTTTTTAACATAAAACTGACCGAAATTTTTTCGAAAAGTTAAATTTTTTTTTTAAAACGAAAAAAAAAAATTTGAAAAGAAAATTTCAGCCTTTATTTTCTCGAAAAGTTTTAAAAAAAATTCAAAAAAAAATTTACCGAAAATTTTAAATAAAATTTCATTAAATTTTGAACATAAAATTGACCTAAATTTTTTCGTTAAAAATTGACCGAGAATTTTTCATTAAATTTTGAAAAGAACTTTTTGTTATATTTTTAGCAAATTTTTTTAGAAAATCCCTACAATAATATTGGCAAAACTTTTCGTTATTTTTTTATTTTTAAATTTTTATTATTTATATTTTTTTAATTTTTTATTTATATTTTTTAATTTTTTATTGATATTTTTTAAGTTTTTATTATTGATATTTTTTTATTTTTTGTTATTTGTATTTTTTCTATTTTTTTATTTTTTGTTTTATTATTATTATACTTATTTATTTTTTTATTTTTTATAATTTTTTAAATTTTTAAATTTTTTTAATTTTTATCTGTTTTCGTACTTACGCAAAACTTTAGAAAAAACTTAAAAAAAACGTAAAAAAACAGAAAAAATGGGAAACGTACGAAAACATAAAAATACATATGAAAACGGATAAAAACGTATAAAACGTAAAAATAAGTAAGAAGACTGATAAAAAAACGGATGAAAGCGTACGAAAAGTATAAAACGGATGAAAACGTATAAAGCGTTAAAAACGTATAAGAATGTACGAAAACATTAAAAAACGTTACAAAAATAAAAACGGACAAAACGTAAAATAACGTATGAAAACAGATAAAAATAACAAAAACGAACAAAATGTACAAAAACTTGGAAAACGTAAAAAAAACGTACAAAAACAACGAAAACCACAAGGACCATTTCTGAAACACAAGAAACCACAAGGATCATTTCCGAAACAAGCACGAGAGTATTTATGTCATTTACACCAACTAAACCAACAATTAACGGTCAAACAAACGAAAAAATTGGTCGAGGGACCAAACCCGATACTGGTTGAAACCACAGGGAGAGGATCCGGGAAAAAAAGTTTAGGGACTATTTTCGTTAAACCCGACAGACCACAAAGACCATTTATGAAATTAACTCTTGAGTTTATCATAATAACTTCACTTATGGTCATTATTACAAATATTAAATTCTTTTTAACTTAATTAATAAATTAAATATAAAATTGTCATTCTGCAAAAAATAAGGAAAAAAAAACTGTAATAATTATATTTTTTATAAACTGTGTGTTTTTTATCTGTGAACAAAAATTTTGAGACGAAGGAATTAAATCTTTTAATATTTCTAGTCTTTAGAGTTTGTTATCGTAGAATTATATCATTTTCGTGTCTCATAATGAATACATGTAAGAATACTTTCGCAATAATTTCAATGTACTAGATCTGATACCAAACAAATGTATAGATCTAATATGCATAATATAAAATGCATTTAACAACCATGGCATTCGCAATGGGAGAAGAACGAATACTCACACTTGATAAAAATCATTAAATAACACATATGAACGATTTTGGTAAAGAAATCTACAAACCGTTGGGATTTAACAAACTAGGTAACCAATTAACTATGAGTACGCAGCGGAATGGATCTAGTTTTAGCACAAAGATTAACACTTAATAAAGTAAATAATTATAACATTAAAAGTAAATAATTACTTACTTCTTGATCTTGATCTTGAAACAAGTAAGCAGTTGAATTACTTCCTCTACGGTTGCTCACACAAACACGTCAACCGAGTACGAGTTGATTGCTAGTCTACCTTCACGAACCGAACACCACGTGTCTTGAATCAATTACCAAACGCACCCAAGTGAGCTAGTA
>BQNB010007633.1:58384-92855 GCA_026074375.1 Tanacetum coccineum | reverse complement strand
GAATAAATCAGAACTTTTGTAATATTTTTTTTCCTCCTACTTTGTGCATACAAATTTAAAAAAAAAAAAAACCAAAATCGGGCTGGCCCAAAATGAGAGCCTGATACTGTAGCACCATGGCCCACTGTCAAAACGACAATGGATAAAACGACAATGGATTAGTCGGTGAATGTGTATATTTATAATGCTTTCAATGTAGGTGCTTTAGTTGCATTTTTCCTTTAAATGGAAATTTTTTCTCTTTTTTAATAAATCACAAAAACAAATACTCCGTAAACAAGTACACACTAAGCTAAACAAGCAAACAGTGTCATTTATTTCTTTAAAGTTCTTTTCTTTTCAGGAAAATAATATTCATGAGTAATTCTTATCTTTATACAGTATCAAACTATTTTCTGAATTTTCTTTCAATTTAACATTTTTTTAGGTAAGATTAATATGAAAATGTATCATTATTCTATTTTAATGACGAGTTCATTAGATGCGATTTTGCTAATTATGCTAAGCTTAACTATAGCTCTCTTTAGCAAAATTCTTTAAAGTGAGGAACTATACCATGTGACAGTAAAAATCTTTACTCACGACGAGTAATTTTTACCTACACATTTTGTATAACATGAAATGTTCATCTTACTATTTATGTTTGTCTCTTAGAAATGTCATGTTTTTTATATACGAATTTTATTATTTTGCGCTTATAATCAAACTTGCAAAGGTTTCTACCATGAGTTAATAGTTACTGAGTTATTCGTCAAGTTTTATCTTGAGAAAAACATACCTGTAATAGACGTTTCTTTCTCAAGTTTATATTCATGTCATGCTTTCGGGTTTACTAACATACTATGTTTCGTATCTGAACACTTTTAAAACACTAAAGCTAACAATTTGGTGATATCCATACTAATTATACCAAAAAGTGTTCATTTGCTGCTACTCCATAATAAACGTAGATTTAATCTTTTTATATATGTATCAGATCATTGGATTGGGAAGTCTAGTCCTGATGCCGCTAATCGGAAATTTGTCAGATCATTACGGAAGGAAACTCCTTCTCACTTTTCCGATGATACTCGCCATTTTCCCTGCAGGTACGCGTTTAATATTATCATCGTAGACGTTAAAGTATACAAGTATGATTCTGTTTAGTATCAAACAAAATATCGACTTCAAGTAGGTATGCATTATTACTACTGACTTTCTAAACATACTAGCATCTTCTATATTGTTAGAAGACAAATTTTAGTACTAAAAGTATGTTCGAATGGAAACAAACTCATTTATTTTATATAAAAAAACTGTACACTTACGTGTTAATGTTTTGAAGGTTGAGAGGTGTAAATGAGAAGTACTAAAAGTAGCTAAATTCCACCATAACACGCAAATATAAATGAGTGGTGTCTAAGTCTCATCATTTCATTTTCTTGCATGAATCATATCTATCTGTTTACACATAAATGGGTTACAAATCAATACGACCCATTTTGACATAATTAAGCTAATACAAACATTTCAATATGGATTTCACAACTCTTAAGTGTTACATATCAGGATTTATACAAACTTAATTGATTCGTCACTATAGAGTTTCACGAACAGTTTAAATTGAAACCAATTATTATCATAAGTCAAATATTATGTCGTTAAATCCATTCTTTGTTTCCCTGTGATATCTTCATGCCACTGGTTATACGTATATGGTATATCAGTTTCGTATATCTGTGTTAGTGTGTTACCATTTACCATGAAGTCATGGGACATTGAACTGAGTTGAAAATGCTAGCTATTTATGAAGTCAAAGTGTTACATGAGAGTGTACAAACCTATGAACAATCTAAGAGCTGAGTGAGAAAGGGTTTTGATTTCATCTTGAAACATGTCCTTTCTTGGAGCGGTGAGATCAAAAGACACTTGATTTCTAAATCTCCAAATAATCCAAGCGGTGGTATGAATAATGTTGGACTCCTATAATGTCTGCAGCCAAAATACAAAGAAGACTGCAAACTTTTGGTTTGGGCCAGACGACCCAACAAACCCAACAGATAGGCAGTTATATAGATTAGTTATAATACGGTTATTAGGTTATACATTGTACCGATTACTTTTGATGAAACGGTTCCTTCACACCGTTTCATTCACTATATATAGATAGGGAATTCTGCTGTAAAACACAACTTTCAAAAAAACCAATTCAATTTCAATATATCATATTATTTTAGGTTCAAAACATGTTCTTTTCTTTCATTAATTCCTGATTATATATGATGATTATCATGATGTTGTTTAGAATCATAAATCGATCCTGGAGAGTCATCAAAGAAGTCCTGAGAAATCGGCATATCAATGCTTTATGCATGGCATCAGAGCCCATGGGATCAACATCACAAAAATTCATGTTAAAAAACATCATTCCAAGATCAAAACCAGTGCTGCGTGTTTTTTCTTTACAAAAACACTGCCATGATGCCAAGAAAGCATAATTACAGACGGTTACAGAAACTAATTGATTAACCAAGAAGATGTCAAATTGGAAAAGAAAAATCAGAATAGCCAAGAAGTTGAATCTGCCAAAGATAGAACACAGGAAGGGTACCACAAACAAGGATACAAATCTATCCTTAAGAATCCTACAAAGATGTAGAAGAAGACCAAGTGTCTTATGTCACACCAATACGAGTTTGGTGAGACTTTTTGTACCCACAAGCAGATTATAAAGGCAAAATATATATTTGCCTCGCTTTGCATCAACAAGGTTTGATGACATCAAGATTTTTCTAAGACATCAAGACTTCTTTATGACAAGAAGATTTCAGATTATTTTTGAAGATTGAAGGCATCAAAGAACGAAGACAAGAAATAAGACTTCATCAAGGAAGCAACTAGGAGGAAAAAGAAGATTTTGGCATCGACATTAGGGGGAACTGTTGGACTCCTATAATTCCTGCACCAAAATACAAAGAAGACTGCAAAACGTTCGATTGGGTGCCAGACTACTCCAAACAAACCAATACCCAGAACCCACATATTACATAATACGACTATTAGTTTTGTAGGGTTATAACCTTCACTTTTTATTAACCGGTGTATCCCTTCCCAAAGGCACCGTATCATTCATTATATATAGATAGGATCCTGTAATCAACATTCAACCCTTCATTCAATATATCAGATTATTTTAGGGTTCAAAACCATGTTCTTGTTCTTCATTAATTCCTGATTAATATATGATGATTATCATGATGTTGTTTGATCATAAATCGATCCTGGAGATCATCAAAGACCTGTGGAAATCGGCATATCAATGCTTATCAAATAATATAAATTATCAGAGTTTAAGACTTAAAGATCTACGACAAAGCAATTGTGATTAAGGAGGAGAATGTTGGGTTAATCCCAATTGCTGGAAACATAGTTCGTTAAAAACAGTTATAAAAAACAGTTATAGGTAGTAAAAAAAAACTGCAACATGTCTGTTGACTTAAACGAACCATCACGACCCTTTGATTCGTGACTTTTCATGTTGTATAAATAGAACACAGATGTAAACAACATTTTATGATGACTGATTAATGAAATTGAGATTATTTCACAACTTTTGGTATATCGAATCATAGATCCGTAAGTTAGGGAACAGAAAAGCCCAACAAAGCCCGTTGGTTGCTCAAAAGGAGCGAACAACACCAATGGCGGTGCAGTTTGGCATGCCATTGGGAAAAAAATTGCCCATCAACGGGCTGCACCGCATGCTCTAACAAAGTACCTAAAATTCGAACAAAATATGCTTATTATGGCTGGATTTGAACTCAAACTTTCTAATCTCCATGGCCACATTTGATGGTGTACAAATGGGCTAATGCCTATCAAGGTCCTAGGCCAGGCCTAAAAAGATCCGGGCCTCAGCTAGTTTGGCCCGATAGTCGAACATGTCTAAAGTTAGCAACTAGATACAACTAAGACTAAATGAATGTATGTTAATCCAATGAAGTTGCCAAATTATTAGTTTTAGCTTAATGTATGATAAAAGTTAACAAAGGTGCTAAGGGGGTGTTTGTTTCGGCTTATATAGCCGGCTTATGGCTTATTTGGTTTTGGGCTTATGTTTCATAAGCTTAGTTTATGTGGCTTATTTTGAAACTATTCAGCAATTGTAAATACTAACATGGTGATTTGAAACAGTAATATTAGCATACAGCAGAGATATAGAGTTCTTCTACGCATACTTTGTGCTCAAGACTTTCACCTCCATGGTTTGCGAAGGGACTGTACTCTGCCTTGCTCATGCGTATTTGGTACGTAAATCTCATTTTCTTGTACCTTTTGCTTCTATAATTCAGCTTCAGGCATAACGTTTGTTGCAAATTCATAACATCTAACTAGTTATTTTTTTTGTGAACTTGTTTAGTCTTTTAAAATATAAGTACAATAACTTGCTGTGTAATAGATGAAAGCTAGTATACTTTAAGAGTCAGGCATCCTAAAACTCTAGCTCGAGTTTATACGTTTACAAGCATCGGATAATATGACTTAGCTAGATGCACTGATGAACTAATATAATCATAACCATTTAATGTTTAAACTATTAGGCGGATAACGTACCAGACCACAGGCGGGCATCCATGTTCGGGATCCTCTCTGGCATCTCATCATGTTCCTTCGTTTCTGGCAATCTCCTTACTCGTTTTCTTCCATCCGTAGGCTCGGTCTTCCAGGTAATTCACATGCATATCATTATCAGTTAGTTAACCTAAACACTTAAAAGTTGTTGTTTTTCTTAAAATGTATGAATCCATGCATATGATTGATATAGGTATCTGCAGCTGTTGCAATGGTTTCAGTAGTTTACATGAGAATGTTCCTACCCGAATCTAACATGGAAGCGAATGTTATCGCTATTAGCTCGAAAGAAGAAACAAAGAATGAATGTCTTCTTGAGAAGGGGAGAATCAATGATTGTAGACCTTTACGTAAACCTCTTTCTTTGCACGATTCTGTTTCCTTGTTGAAGAATAGGTACCGTTATAAAACAAAAAGTATTCGTTGTTTTTTTTCATCTAATGCATGTCACTAAATTTTTCGATGTATGAATGTTGTTAACTTGTTTTAGCACCAAATTTTACCAAGCAGCTATAGTGTCATTCTTCAGCATGCTTGGTGAATTAGGCCTGTTATCTGGAGCAATGGTACTTAATAAAATCTTTCACTCAAATAAACTACTATTTACACTATACACTTGTGTTCCTTATTGAGACCGGACGTATTTGTTTGTTGTATTTTAATAGTATTATCTGAAGGCCGAATTCCATTTTGACAAAGACCAGTTTGCTGAGTTGTTGATTATCACAGGGATTGCGGGAATCATATCTCAAGTATGTCTTTCATGCCAGTCTCATGACTAAAGTAGCTAGTATTATTTTTGAGGTTCTAATTTGTATATATAACATATATACTGCATTGAAATCGTGCAGATGATCCTAATGCCGTTTTTGGCCAGGCTAATCAATGAAGAAAAACTTCTTGCAATTGGGCTTGCTTCTAGCTGTTTGTATGTAAGCAACCGTGTTCATATCTTGATTAAACCTCAACTACAACTGCATTATCTCGTTCTGCTATGAGTATGAGTAACGTTATGACACCTGTGAACGATCAAAGCCTTGCGTTATATAGATAGTTTAATTACCAGTAAGATCATCACAGAAAAAGTGGATAAGAAGCTTTCCTAACATGTTTTTTTGTATTGAATTGCAGACTTTTCTCATTGGCATTGCGTGGACCTCATGGGTACATACTTTTGCTCAACTTGCAAACAGCAATATCACTAGTTACCTCTTCAATATGTATTCGTTTGGCTAACATGCAGATATTGTAAAACAGGTTGTCTATCTTGCATCAGCATTGCAGATTCTAGCCGTTTTTGTAACACCGAGTGTGAGTTCATGTCTCTGTAATCTCCTTTTTGTGCATAAGACAATTGAATTCTGCTTAAATATTTTCTGATTTGTTTCAGTTACGCGCTATTGTATCCAAACAAGTTGGCCCTACCGAGCAGGTAATTTGTCACATTTATCCTACGTCAATTGTAGTTATGAAGAGCGAGCCTCCTTATATACAGCCCGTTTTGTTATAACTGAGGTTGTGTGATTTTGATTATTTCATATCACATAGGGGGTTTTTAGATTGCTTATTCAGACTGCTTAAGTTGTTTACAAATAGTTAGATGATCACTTTCAAAACACACATCCAAACACCTCGAGTTCCACTAATAATGTACAATCATGCTTTGTTTCATTTGTTGACGGGTTTTTTTTATCTATCTTTTCAGGGCAAGGCGCACGGATGCATTACAGGCCTAAATTCATTAGCCGGTATCATATCTCCATTGGTTTTCAGTCCCCTAACAGGTAAAAGAAACACTTCAAAAATTTGTTGTTTCATGATTAGACTGATAGTAGCTAACAAGGTTCTACATTTTCCCGCAGCTTTATTCTTGTCGGATCATGCTCCGTTTCATTTTCCTGGATTTAGTGTTATGTGTGCCGCTTTATCTGTGGTATGTTATCTATCGCCTCTTTAACAAGGTTTTATTTCCTGGTTTTACATTTGGTATAAAATCTTCAATGCTTGCGCCAAGAAAGTGCATAACAGTCGGTTTAAAACTGTTTGACCCATTTAATCAGTTTCGTCCTTCCAATCTGTTTAAATTCCATGTGCAGATGATAGCATTCATCCAAAGCATTTTGATGAAGGCTGGCTCGGCTCCTTCTCACCTTCCCATTTCAGATTCAAAAGTCGACGAAAATGATTCGGTGGAACCGTAAATATGCTTCACTAGAAGAGTATCAGCAGCAAGCGTTATTTTTTTCGCTACTGCCTCATTGCTGTGTGTTTATTATTCAAGCATCTCTTTGTTTTTTTACATATTAAAGACTGGTGCAGATTAGTTTTTTGCACTTGTGCATATATAGTAAATATCGATATATGAAAAAATGTGATGATTATAAGGTGCTCCTTCTCAGTAAGATATGTACACTTCAACCATCATGATCAAAACTGCAACGATCTCTTATGCTTATTTCATCGGTTAAGCCTTTAAGGTGATCATCTGTATACTGACATAATGTGTTTTGTCTAAGAGCAAGTAATAAGTTGTAACACAACATAGCGCAAATTGTATCGTTTACAGTTGCTTAATTTAGTAATGGAACATGGTAATAAGATAATAATACCACAATTTTTCAAAAAAAAACTTGGTCTGCACATTTGCAGATAAGGTCTTCAAATGGTTTCCGCAGTTTTTCTTGTGGCATTTTTTGCTGATTTCTTGTAAAACAGGACTTTCTAATAAAGGTGTAAACAAGTTGAGTGTAGGATTCGATCGCCTACAACCCTGGTTACTAGATGCGGAACCTTGATCACGAATAACACACAATCACAGCACTCGACAGAAAAGAAAGAATAGAAGAACAATTACACAAGGTAATACCCTAATCGATGATCGATTAGTATTGAAAGAATGAACGTACCAAATCCCCTCCCCCCCTCACCTCCTTTTATAGAGATGAGGGGGAAGGTATAAACCGACTCCAACAAGGAATCCTAAGTCGGCTGTGATTACAAGGAAAAGTAAACGTTTCCTAATTCTAATACTTGGCTAATATAAGTTTAACTTAACACGTAGACCCCTAGACTTATTCGTAAACTAATATGATGACTAAACATAACAATTTTCACCTTAGGCTTCATATTAGCCTACACCGACCTTCAACAACTCCAAGCAGTGTTGTAACTTCCGTCCAGGTACCATATTCGTCAAGGCATCCGCAGCATTGTGTTCAGTACCTACCTTCAGAACTTTAACCGTCTTTGCTTCCAAGACCTGTTTGATAAAGTGATAACGCACATTGATGTGCTTAGTCCTCTCATGAAAAACATGATTCCGCGATAAGTGAATCGCGCCCTGATTATCACAATTAACTGCCACAGTGTTAAGCTCCACGCCCAACTCTTCCAAGAGTCCCCTTAGCCAAATAGATTCCTTCACAGCCTCCGTAAGGGTCATATACTCTGCCTCTGTAGTTGAAAGAGCCACCACGTGTTATAGCGTTGCCTTCCAGCTTACAACAGTACTAAAAATGCGTAAGATAGACCTACCTTTCCTTAGCGTAGTCTGAATCAACAAAACCTGTTACGTCCACATGGTTGCCACGATCTGTCCCATACACCAAACCCACGTTTGCAGTACCCTGCAAATATTTCAAAATCCACTTCACTGCTTCCCAATGATTTTTACCCAGATTCGTCAAATATCTGCTAACTGCACTTATCGCATACGCTATGTCTGGCCTCGTGCACACCATCAAATACATTAAGCTCCCAACCACATTTGCATACGGAACCTTACTCATCCTTTCAACATCACAATCCCTAACCGGACAATCCTTCAACGACAGCTTGAAGTGCCCACCCAATGGCATCTGAACCGATTTCCCATTGTCTATTCTAAAATTATTCAAAATCTTAGAAACGTACCCGGATTGTGACACCCTCAGAATCTTGCGACTCCGATCCCTGACGATCTCCATACCAAGTATCTTCTTTGCTTCCCCGAGCTCCTTCATGTCGAACTCCTTTTTAAGCAAAGACTTGGTAGACCCAATCTCAGCCTTGCTCTTACAAGCAATCAGCATATCGTCTACATATAACAATAGATAGATATACTCACCTGGTGCATAACTCCTGTAATATACGCAGCTGTCATAACTGCTACGCTTGAACCCATTGCTCAGCATGTACTCATCAAACCTCCTATACCATTGCCTAGGTGACTGCTTCAAACCATAAAGGGATTTCTTTAACAAACATACCTTGTTACCTTGTTCATATCCCGGTGGCTGCCTCATGTAGATCACTTCTTCAAGATTTCCATGTAAAAATGCCGTCTTTACATCAAGCTGCTCCAGCTCATAATCTTTACATGCAGTCAATGCAAGTATAACCCGAATAGATGTGTGTCGAACTACTGGCGAAAATACTTCATTGTAATCAATACCTGCCCTCTGTGTGAATCCACGAGCCACCAACCTTGCCTTGTACCTAGGCTTTTGAACACCTTCAATCCCTTCCTTTATCTTGAACAACCATTTGCAGCTCACCAGCTTTTGCCCAGCTGGAGGATCTACTAACTCCCAGGTCTTGTTCTTCCTCAGAGAATCCATCTCTTCTTCCATAGCAGCTTTCCACTTAGAACTATCTTCACAAGCAACTGCCTCCTGGTATGTCAATGGTTCATGAGTATCTTCTTCCTCTGCTGCAGCAAATGCGTAAGCAGCCATATTACTTTCATCTTGAAACCTCAAAGGTTTCGTTCGTGTCCTTGGCTCTCTATCCCGAGTCAACTGATAATCTGTGAGATCCGGTGGCTGATTGGTTTCTTGATCCCCTGCATCTTCATCATCGCCATCTTCCTGATCTATCTGATCTTCCTCAGGCGTATGATTATTTAACCTCTTCAGTTCCACCTCAACCTGTAATTCCTCAACAGGCTTATCACCTGCACCAGAATCCTTCAACGTGTCTTTATACCTGACACTTTCATTGAAGACCACGTTCCTGCTAGTGACTATTTTAGGTGATTCACCATCAAGCCTATATATTCTGTGCCCCTTCACACCCTTGGGATACCCCAAAAGAACACATTTTATCGCTCTCGGCTCGAGCTTACCTTGTTTATGGATTCTACTTAATTCTTGCGGTAGTTCGAGTTTATATGCTACCAGACCAATCCTAGCCAGGATTTTGAATGGCCTGATGTATCGTGGACTCAGTTTGCCACGTTTTCCAAAATGAATTACGCCTTTCCAAGGCGATACTTTTAACATAACTCTATCTCCAACTTGGAATTCCAAGGGTTTTCTTCTAGTGTCATTTCTGACGATCTCTAGCAGTTTGTAATCTATTTCTGATTTGTACAATCTTTTCAGTTGTTTGTTGTACAATCTCTGGACCTGTGAGTTGAACATCGCCAACCTCACTCCAGCAAACAGGAGATCGACACTTTCGGCCATACAATGCATCGAAAGGTGAGGATTTAAGACTGGAATGATAGCTATTGTTATAAGAAAATTTCAACTAACGGTAAATGGTTGTCCCAACTTTTACCAAAGTCAATAATACTGTCACACCCCCAGACGGGGCCTGGACGGAATACGTGTTCAAGGGCGTGACGTCATAACAATCCAAACATAAAGCAATAAAGAACGACCATTAATCATGGACGTTTGAAAAAGTTTACTCGTTGCATAAAAGAAAATAAATTTAAGTTTTACAACCGGTCATAAGAGAGTTAAATGTAGCGGAAGCATACAAAGTTCTGATAATGACAACGAGTATATAATAGATAAGTCTTAAAATTGGCGAAGTCACATAGCACAAAGACTCCATTTAGCATCAAGAATCAATCCAAGCTAAGCACCTGAGAAAACATGTTTAAAACGTCAACATAATGTTGGTGAATTCATAGGTTTAAGTTAATACAAGAGTGGACCACAAGATTTCAAAACGTATGCGACTACTATAACAGATACAACATCACATAAAAAGTATTTACTGTTACGCTAAGCTCATGACACCGATGCTAATAAAATAGGGCATATCATATCATGCCACATAGTATTCCTGCCCTTAACTGGTGTCCCAAACCAAAGACCACCACAACGCACATCGACATGACATATATCTGTTTGTTCTTCGTTAAGTGGAACCAAAGCAGATAGGGATAATTAGTCCCAATAGATCTATTTACGTACTCGCGCTCACTCAACCGGTCCTCCGGTCGAGAAACTAACAGTTCATGATAATTTGGGCAGTAGTAGGTTTGTAAGCAACTTAGGCAACACATAAACATGTAAAACTCACGTTAAGAACTTGTGTCCAATTTTAAAAGCAAACAATGTTTCTCACCCCAAAGTATAAAGCATTTGAAAATAGGTAAAACGTGGGGCTATGAACTCACCTTAAGCAAGTGGTGAATCGATAATCAACGAGGAAGAAATAAAGCCGAAAGGTCCTACACGCGACCTAAATAAATGACGCGTCTTAGGTAAACGAAAGATAACCGAAACTTGTACGACACGCTTTCAAGAGAAAAGACATCCATATGTGTTTGTGTTTAGTAATAAAAGACTTAGATAATTTTATAACATCTTTAATAAATCTCGACACTTGCAAAAAGTTACTATTTATAGAAACCTTTCCTTTTTAGGAAAGTTTTTAGTTTCAAAATGTTAATAGCGTCCCCTATTTTCTTATGTTTCCATATTCTCAAAATGCTCTAACTAGCCTCAATCGCTTAACTTCCTTGTCCGTTTCGCTACTTTTTACCAAACTTACTATTTTTAGTAACTTTATCGCTTTTCTTAAAATACGCTAATGACGTCTTTAAATGTTACAAATCAATATATATATATATATATATATATATATATATATATATATATATATATATATATACTATATGTTTCGCTAGTGTTTAGAAAGTCCAAAAATGTCCGAAAGTGTCCGAAAACCCATTTTACCATTCCAAACAGCACACTATTCATCTATGTTGCCGAAAAATGTTTCGAGTTTCATTTGGCCATAACTTGGCCGTTTTAAGTCCAATTTTAAAGTGTGATATATGAAAAACTATCTATCCGAAACAAGCTCTTCAAAAACTACTTTTACGCCTAATGAAAACATTTTTAGGTCGCTCAAAACCTCAAAACCATTTCGGGACAGCAAGGGTGTTTTACCGAAATACGACCAAAAATCAACCCAACTCGCATATTAGTGCCTAATCTAACCCTAATCTTTATAATTCTTGAAATCAAGGAACAAATGCTTCACAACACCTTAGATATGACTAGGAATGAACTTGGAATGATTGGATCTTGCTAGAAATCAAAAGTTATGGAAAGTAAATGTATATGTATGTGTGCCGTGGAGTAGGGAGGAGAGGGAAAGAGATGTGTGTTTTTGTTGGCGACTTTGAAATGGAATATAACCCTAAGTGTGAATATGGGATGGTATATATAGGCCAAAGTGCTAGGGGTTTTAGTGTTAAATGGCCAAGTAAGCAACTAACACACACCAAGGGTGTGTTTGTGTGTGGTTCGGCCGAGCAAGCCACAAGGACCATCATGGTTTAATTTTTGTTGTCTTGGTTTATTCCTTAAGGCTTAAGCTTGGTCAAATGAAGTCAAAGGTATAAGTATTCATGTTATGTGTAAGATATGGCATGCATGCAAGCTATTAGGAAACAAAGATGTCATTTTCCTTCACATGCATGACAAGAATTCAAAATTTTGAGTTAGTAGAGCTTAAATGATTTAATTTCAAGTGTATGGTGACTTTGTTGTGGTTTTAGGCGTCCAATATGCCATACAAAAAGATGTGAATGAAATTTTTGGGCTTAGGGTATAATATTATTGATAAGTTGAGTTTACACGAAAAGATTTTGAGTTTCCGGGGTTCCGTTTGGTCAAAAATGCGAAAAACGCAATTTAAAGGATAAAACCCTAAAATTAATATCAGAAGTGGTTAAAAATTTCGAAACACTCAGGAAAGCTAAAATATCTCATATTAAGACTAAATTAATTAATAACCGATGCCGGAACGCGTTCGATGACATTTTTTAGTTTTTACGCAGTTTAGCTTCTCGATAAACTGTCATATTTAAACGTAACGTATAAAATTTAAAAGTAGATGACCGGAATGGGTCGGAATACTAACCGGGAATTTACGGGGTATGACATCCTCTCCCCGTTAAAAGAGCTTTGTCCTTAAATCTTAGGACGTAGCTTGAGACGCGGATACAGGGTTAGCGAAAAGATGAGGGTACTTCTTTTGCACTTGGTCTTCGCGTTCCCAGGTATACTCGGGACCTCTTCTCGAATTCAAACGGACCTTCACGATTGGAATGCGACTTTGCTTAAAATGTTTAACTTCACGGTCCATAATCTCAACCGGTTCTTGAATGAAATTGAGCTTTTCGTCGATGTGGATTTCGTCTAACGGAATAGCGAGCGGTTCGTCGGATAAGCACTTTTTAAGGTTTGAGACGTGGAAGGTAATATGAACACGGCTTAGTTTCTCAGGTAATTCTAGTCGATATGCAACGTTCTAACTTTGGCGAGAATCTTAAAAGGTCCAATATAACGAGGGTTCAACTTTCCCCGTTTGCCGAAATGTATTACTCCTTTCCAAGGCGATACTTTCAACATGACCTTATCCCCAACTTGAAACTCCAATGGCTTACGTCTCTTATCAGCGTAGCTCTTTTGTCGATTACGTGAAGCTTGTAGACGATGCTTGATTCGGATAATCTTCTCTGTTGTTTCACGAATAATTTCTGGGCCAGTGAGCTGAGTATCTCCCACCTCAGCCCAACAGATAGGTGACCGGCATTTGCGACCATATAATGCCTCAAAAGGTGCAGCTTTAATACTTGTATGGTAGCTGTTGTTGTAGGAGAGCTCTATTAAGGGTAGATGTCTGTCCCATACCTTCCCGAAATCTTTGACACACATGTCTTCCAATGTTTGGATAGTCCTCTCACTTTGACCATCTGTTTCTGGGTGGTACGCTGTACTCATATCTAATTGAGTTCCAAAAGCTTCTTGAAGAGATTGCCAGAATTGAGACACGAACCTGCCATCGCGATCAGAGATGATCGAAACCGGCACTCAATGTCTCGACACCACTTCTTTCAAGTAATGTCTAGTCAGTTTCTCCATTGAGTCATTTTCCTTCGCTGGCAAAAAATGAGCAGATTTAGTGAGTCGATCGACTATAACCCAAATCATATCTTGTCCACTTGTCGTCTTTGGTAACTTTGTCACAAAATCCATAGTTATATTCTCTCACTTCCATTCAGGGATTTTAGGTTATACCAACAGACCGAACGGTTTCTGGTATTCTGCTTTAACCTTTGTGCAAGTCATACACTTACTCACATATGTGGCAATTTCTGCTTTCATGTTGGGCCACCAGTATAGCTTCTTCAAATCTTGGTACATTTTGTCTGATCCAAGGTGGATCAAATACTTTGACTTATGCGACTCGTGCATAATTAAAGCCCTCAAGTCACCAAAACATGGTATCCAACTTCTATTCTTCAAACACAACGTTCTGTCTGTACGTGGCTCCAGATTCTTAATCATGCCACGCAAATCTTCTGTTCCGTAATTCTCTTCTTTTCTCGCCTCAACCTGAGCATTCAAGATTCGCGCAGGGAGGTTCAAACCGATTGTCATAACCAAGGCTCGAACTCGTAGTGGCTTAGATCTACTCTTCTGGCTCAACGCATCAGCCACCACATTCTCCTTTCCCGGGTGATAGCGTAACTCACAGTCGTAGTCACTTAACAGCTCTAACTATCTACGTTGTCTCATATTCAACTCTTTCTGATCTAGAATATCTTGTAAACTCTTATGATCAGTGAACACAATGCACTTCGTGCCGTAAAGGTAATGTCTCCACATCTTGAGAGCGAACACTACAACTCCCAATTCTAAATCATGTGTCGTGTAGTTCTTCTCATAGATTTTGAGTTGGCGGGATGCATAAGCTATGACTTTCTCCTTCTGCATCAACACTGCGCCTAATCCCTTATGAGAAGCATCATAATATACTACGAAGTTTTCACTTCCTTTGGGCAATGCCAAAATCGGTGCACTACACAACTTTTGTTTCAATGTCTGGAAAGCAGTTTCCTCCTTTTCACCCCAATTGAACTTTACACTTTTTTGAGTCAGCTTCGTCATAGGCTTGGAAATCTTGGAGAAACCTTCGATGAATCGTCGATAGTAACCGGCAAGACCTAGAAATTAGCGGATTTCTGTCGGGGTCTTGGGTGATTCCCAATCCTTGATTGACTCAATCTTCGCAGGATCAACGTGAATGCCTTCACTATCAATCACGTGTCTAAGAAATTGTACCTTCGACAGCCAAAAGTCGCACTTCGAGAACTTGGCGTACAATTCTTCCTTCTTGAGCAACTCTAAAATTAGTCTAAGATGTGCATCATGTTCTTCCTTGGTCTTAGAGTAGATCAAGGTGTCATCAATGAACACAATCACAAATTTATCTAAGTACGGTCTGCATACTCGGTTCATCAGGTCCATGAACACTGCAGGCACGTTAGTCAACCCGAAAGGCATCACTTGGAACTCGTAATGACCATAACGAGTTCTAAATGCCGTCTTTGGGATATCCTCATCACGAACTCTGAGTTGGTGATAGCCAGACCTCAAGTCGATCTTCGAGTACACACTTGATCCTTGCAACTGATCAAACAAGTCACCGATTCTCGAAAGTGGTTATCAATTTTTCACAGTAAGCTTGTTAAGTTCACGGTAGTCGATACACATTCGAAAAGAGCCGTCTTTCTTTTTGACAAACAAAACCAAAGCTCCCCAGGGTGAGGAACTTGGTCTTATGAATCCCTTGTCAGAAAGTTCTTGTATCTGGGTAGACAATTCTTCCATCTCCGATGGTGCTAACCTATACGGGGCTCGAGCTACAGGTGCAGCACCTGGGACTAAGTCAATCTGAAATTTGACTTGTCGTGTGGGTGGTAGTCCAGGTAAGTCTTCTGGAAAAACTTCCAAAAAGTCCCGTACAGTCGGCACGTCTTCAAGTCGCTTCTCCTTCGACTTGTCTTCGGTTTCCTTTACCATAACTTGTGCCAGGAATAATTGACAACCTTTCTCCATATACTTCTGGGCCTTCACACACGAGATAATGCTTAATGTAGATTTCTTCTCCTTATCACTCTTGTCTCCTTGAACGATCAGAATCTCGTTTCCATAGGGAATACGCACTATCTTCTCGTCACAGACAATCACCGCATGATTCTTTGCTAACCAATCCATGCCGATGATGACGTCGAAACTACCCAACTCTATGGGCATCAGATTAATGTTAAATGGGTGTCCTAACAATCCTAATGTACAGCCTCTAAGCACAGTATTAGTTTCTGAAGTTCTTCCGTCAGCTAGTTCGACAGCATAGCTAACGTCTACAGGCGGCGAGTTGTGTAACTACACAGCGGTTTGCTCAATTAAGCGGCAGTTTGCTTAAGGAATAGGCGGTGGTTTGCCTAGATCAGGAGGCAGTTTGCCTAACTTCTAACTACACGGACTTTGCCTAGATCCAGACGACACCCTTTTTAGCGACACTTTTTTACCGAAAAAGTTGAGTAATATGTAATTTTTTATATAGCCTTTCTAACTTATTTTTACATCAAATTCAAATTTTGGTAATAGGGTAAAAAAAATACGGACAACACCTTTTATCGGGAAAAATGGTAAGTAAAATATAATTTTTCTATAGCTTTGTTTAGCTAACTTTACACCAGATGAAAGATATGGTAATAAGGTAAAATTTATTTTTTTTCATAATCACAACGCGCCGAATTCCATAACAAAAATCAAACCATAAGCCCAAACCAAAACATCAACAAGTACTTAAACTGCTTTAATCATCACTAGAAAACAAACTCAACAACATCGATTATTCATTCACGTTTTCTATTGATTTTGTAAAATCCCGTTAAATCATTTATCGGTTTTAATCATTGGTGGGGGACCCCCCACCGTGTAAAAATCCCGTGAACGAGAATTGCATAATAACCACAACAAGATCATCAATCATTTTTTTTTTTTTTTTTTTTTTTTTTTTTTTGTGTGTTGTTTTTGTTATTCCACTTAAGATCCAACAACTTTCACACTTCATAATTCATAATCATTCATTCATCATGTCAACTCCAGTCAACACATCCTCGACAGATAGTCAAATGCATAATAATATCATGGCAGCTGGGTTCAAAAGAGCGTCCACCAATGCTTGGACCCAGAAGAATATTCACAACGGGAGATCACGTTTTCTATGGTAAATTTGACACGAAACCAAATGGTGAGGGACTAGAAAAAGCATACTATCTGGTCCATATATGACATCTACTGTACTAGTTCAAGCTGTTTGTTTGCAACGGAAGGTGTTCCCGCAGTTCAACAACATACAACAATTGAAACAGTATTGAACATGACTCCAGAGAACAAAGAACACTTTCTGTCTGAAAAAGAAGCAATTTTCTTGCTTTTAACTGGTATTGGAGATGAAATCTATTCCACTGTTGATGCTTGTAAAACAGCGAATGAAATATGGATAGCCATTGAAAGGCTACAACAGGTGGAATCATTGAACGTACAAGATGTGAAGACCAATATGTTCTGGGAATTTGGGAAGTTTACTTCTCGTGATGGAGAGTCAATGGAGTCGTATTACTCACGGTTTTATAAACTGATGAATAGTTGAAAAGGAACAACTTGCAAGTTACTACAATGCAAGTGAACATTCAATTTCTTCAACAACTTCACCAGAATGTTCAAGATTGGTGACAGTTGTTCAAGTCAAATCAAATTAAATTAGACACCATCTCATATCACAATACTTTTTGACATTCTGAAGCATATCAAATAATTTAAAGAATCCGTGCTGAGAGAATAGCCAAAAGTGCAAATCCATTAGCACTTCTTGCGGCTGCTCAACCATATTCAGATAATTACTATCAAGCACCAAAACCTCAACGATCTAATGTAACATCATCTTCCACAAGACCAAGTGCATCTACCAGACACAAAGGCAAAGAGATCGCCAAACCAGTTACACCTCAATCTGAGTCAGTATCTATAGGAAACACGTGATCCCCTTAACAAGCTTCAGAGGGATAAGGACATGCAAAAGAATCTGGCACTCCTTGCAAAGTATTTCAAGAAGCTTTACAAACCTACCAACAACAACCTTCGAACTTCTTCAAACTCCAGGAACAAGACTGAAGATACCGCACCAAGGTATAACAACAAGAATCAGTCAAGCAATTTCAGATCAAAGACAATGACAGTTGGCTGGAATAGGGAAACATTAGGCAGTCAGGTAGTGCAACAGACTGGGATACAGTGCTTTAAAACTGCAAGGGAAATGGCACTAATGCAAAGGAATGCAGGAAGCCAAAGCGTGTTAAAGACTACTCGTATCACAAGGAAAAGATGATGATGTGCAAACAAGCTGAACAAGGTGTTCCACTGCAAGCTGAGCAAGCTGATTGGCTAGCGGACACGGATGAAGAGATTGATGAACAGGAATTGGAAGCACATTATAGTTTCATGGCAAAGATTCAGGAGGTCTTACCAGGAGAATCCATTTCAACTGAAGCCTCCATTGGAACAGGCACAAAACAATGAATGAAAATAAATGTGATTGCCAATGAAAGACAACATTCTGAGAATAATTATCTGCAGAATGTCTGATGAGCGTGTTGCGCTTGCTAATTTAATTGCAAATTTAACTCTTGATACTGAGGAAAACAAAACAATTTTAAAGAAATTAAAGAAAGCAAATGCATCATTGACTCAAGAACTAGAGGAGTGCAAAACTAACCTTGATGAGACTAGTAGGGCGCTGAGGGAGGCTACTAGTTGTTAGGATAGTTGTCTTATTGCACTTCAGAACAAACAGAATGGAGTTTGTGAAGTTACATAGACCCTTTAATGACCGACGATAGATTATTAAATGACTTCAAACAGAAGTTTTAAATGAATACTCTAGGACTCTAGCTCTTAAAGACTTTGAAATAAAAGAATGGTTTAAAAACAAAAGCTATGGAAATTTCCAGATCTCAATCAAAAACACGATGAGGTTTAGTTAAAAAAGAGTCTTTTAACAAAGTCACAACAGAAAGTTATCTTCAAAGAGAAAACCAAGGTCATTTCGATTTAAAGGTTAATGAAGAGAAAGATATTGCCAGATGATTGAAATGGAAAACAATTAAAGTTTTTGAATGAAAATGTTTATACTGTCGTAAACTAGTCAATTCAGACCATTTCATATGTTAGCACCCAAATGCTCTCGACATATAATGGAAGACCAACCTTTGCTAATGCTAAGGTACCTCAAGAAAGCTCAAACTGAAAAGCCATGTTTGTAATGAGATCCATAATGATACTTCTGATCTTGCCAAAAATTTGCCCCCAATAGGGGAAGAGAACCATGCCTCTTGCTAATGAGAGTAGAATCAAAATGAATAAAGATTATTGTAAACATATGATTACACAAAACAGAAATATCTTTATGAAATTTTCAAAGCACCCTCACGGAGTATCTTTAATCAGTTGGGAACCCGCAAAAGAAGTTAGGAAGACAAATGTTGAGAAAACCGTTGTCATAGAACCAAACTAAACATTGCAAAAACGTGCCCTTCTACCCGTGTTCAAAACCATTAGTAAAAAGTAGACAAGTTTTTTTAACGAATGACATTTAAGCATCAATCATTTAGAGAAATTGTTGATTCAAGCTTGGGATAAAACATACTAGTGATTATTTCGGGTGCCAACCTGTGCTAAGATATGGAAGTTTTGATAAAAAACTTATTAATGCACTCTTTCCATAAAATCAACAAAAAGATAGTTTTCGTTTTGAACATTAACTTAAAACGGAAATGCCTGAAGATTATGAGTATTGTTAATATCCCTTGAAACAGAGGTTGCACGAACTTGAGTCTGAAAAAGGCTGATTTTCAAACATATATGATCTACTTCTCGACGAGTGTGTGTCTAAGGATTGTTACATGTTCATATTTTCAATTCTCTGTCTGATTTAAATGCTTATACTGAATTACAATGCATGTAATCGTCATAAAGTCAAAGAATATGAATGTCTTGCACAAAAGCTTTCGAAACAAACTGAATATGTTAACAAAGAAGTTCATAATAAGCTTTTAAAGAGTTTTGCTAAACTTGAAAACCACTCGATTTCTCTTGAACTTGTTTTACAACAATGTAAAGAACAAATGAAAAACAACTCAGTTTGCAAGAAAACGGATCAAATGTATTCGAAAAGAACGTGAGCAATATCAAGAACTACAGGATTGAAAGCACAAATGCAAGACAAAACATAGCCATCGTGAGTTAAAGAAACTCAGTGAGAAATGCAAAGGTATAACTAATCCTCACGGTCTAAATCTTAGGAGTAAACTCACACACTAGTTTTAGCAACCACAGCTTTAAGTGCTATCAAGTTAAAGATAAGGTCGAGCCAAACAATACAAGTGAGTTTAAAAAGAAGGAATGTAGATAGAACCACATAGATATCTTAGATTTCTAAGAAAACAAGTTTTTGTAATTGTGTTAATGACAGTTCAAATCCAGACTTTGAATGTGAATGTTGTTTATGCTGAATGTGGAAAAATTGTGGTTTATTCTAATCATGATTGCTGTGTTTCTAGATACTTGAATGAACGTGAATGCTAAACTAAGAAGCCTAAGGTAGTGCCTATTAGTGCTAGTAAACCCAAGAGAAAAGCGAACAAATCTGTTGCAACACCCCATAAGAAAACAGTTGCATCAGATACCACTATTTAGAAACCCAAGAGTTACCAATAGAGGAGTTGTATGAGACTACAAATCAGGAAATGGACAAGGTGGATAAATAAGAGATGTCCATTAAATATAAATGGACCACTAAAGCCTCTTAGGACCAAAAAGATTGAATGCTAAAATCAGGAAAAGAAATGTATCAACCAATATTAAGTCCCACTATAGACATTGTCTCTAAGGATTTACTAAAGTCCTGAAGATATCATTCCTTAGGATCCCATTTGCACCCAATGTTCCATCGTCCTATAATTCACTCTGCAGATTTACAACTCATCCCTATTCATTGTTGACTCTGGATGCACAAAGCACATGATGCAATCTCAAGCTGTTTTGTGTAATTTTTGTGGAGAAATTTCTGGGTACGTTCGTTTTGGAATGATCAATTTGCTCCAATCTTGTTTTATGGAGATCTGAATCAGGAAATGTCACGATCAAACGGGTTTATTACGTCGAAGGCCTCAATCACAATCTCTTCTCGGTTGGTCAATTTTGTGATGCGGATTTGGAGGTTGCTTTCAGGAAATCTACATGTTTTTGTGAGAGATTGATTTTTGCTAAATTGTACATTAAATTACCCAGGATTTTGCCAAATAAAAGCCATTAAAATGCCAAAAGAATAGAAAAAGTGTGCTTTTATGTCCAATTGTGCAGGAAAGGATTGAAAAGACAAAAAGAAGCAAAAACAGTCAAAAACCGACAAGGAACGAAAGAGACAAGAAAAAGAATGAAGAAACAGCCAAAGATCAAAGCCGGATCAGCCCGACACAGCAAGAAATGAAGTCAAGTGCCAAAATAAAGTCAAAAGGATCAACTTTGACAAGTGTGCAAGTTTCAAGGGCTCAATTATATATTTAAAGTCAAAGGGATTAAAGCTGCAAAGTGAAGAAAGTGTTTTATAAAAGAGAAGAAAGAAATAAAGACCACAAGGGCCAAAGTTGACATTTTGAAACTTCTTTTATAACTAGGAAAGGAAGGGTGCAAAGACAAGGACTGAAAGTGCTATTTCTCCATACATACAAACAGCCAGCGCGCTTTACACCCCTAACAACCTACAACCGCTTTTCCCGCCAAAATTGCCCACACAAACCCACTTCGATTTTTCCCACACCCCGCTCCCTTTCTCTACTTGATCCCTGTTATAAATACTTCTCCTCATCACCTCAACCACGTGGCAACACCTAATTGGTGCAAACACCTCATCAAGAGGATCAAACGGCTAGATATAAATCAAAGATTGATCTACGGCTAGGATTGATTGGAAGCTTCACGAATCTCTCTCCTCTCCTTTTCTACTCTCTATAAATAGGGAGCTTAGGGCTCAGTTTTAGAGTTAGTTTTAGTTTTTTTTTCAGTTTTAAAGTTTTTTTTCATTTTTAAGCATTTTTCTTTAAGTTTTTTTTAAATTCAGTTTCATTTACTTGTACTGTTGTTAATTCTACTTGTACACAATCATTTTGAGCAATTACATTCAGCTTTCAAGTATTTTCATTCTTTGATTTCAAATTTAAGCAAATTTACCGTCATAAGCTCATAATAAGCTCGTCTTGACTTATTACTTTTCATCAGGCTCAAAAATCGTGTAAATGTTGATAATCTAATTCATTACCCTGCTTTAAATCCATTTATTTGTCATAACATGTCATTCGAGTTCCCCCATTTGATCCAGTTTTAGAAGCAATTGAAGTAAAAAGCTAGTATAGCTTATTGCTTATACTATTTGGTTTAGAGGCTTAGTAATCCCAATAGGATATATTGGGGTCCACTCCACTCTAACAAGATGACCTCTAATTCTGAGACTCCAAATATTGCAGGTTTCACTTTCTCAATTTCAAATTAGCACTTTTAGCTTATTAGAAATTACTTTTTCTTCTGGATTTTAATGACTATTCTTGTTTCATCAAGCTTAGTTAGGATGTTACTTGTAGTATAATTGTCTTAGTTACATCTCATCGTTTAGATTTCATATTTTTAGTTTCTGCACATAAGTATTAGTATAAGCCTAAGAGAGAAACTTGCTTATTTCTCCTAATAAGCTAGTAGTTTTACTACTTAAATAGCTTTATTAGGTTAATTTTAGTATAAGTAGATAAAAAGCTTTACAAGTTTTAGTGTTTAAAAGGCTTTAGGTGCAAATAAGTTTGACAGTTTTTTCTTAAGGGAGTGTTTGGATTTAGCCTTGTTTTGACTCCTAAAGTCAACCTTAGTTGCCAAACTCTTTCCTTAGCTGAGTAAGGTTATAATATAAGATTTCAAACAGTTTTTAGGAGTTATATTTTAGAATCACAAAGTTTAGGATATAAAAATCTTCACTAGCACCAGGGCAAATATTTCAGTTTAAGTAGTTTAGATTTTAAGAATTTACAAGCATTTAGGAATCTCATTTAGTTAATTCAGAGATAAATGCATTTAGTCATTTGATCATTAGTTTTAAAACTTTGAGTTTAGCTTGCCTAGCAGTCCTACTGCCAATTGCATCAGCATTTACTATCATATCACATAGATTTGTGCCAATTTAACACTTGAGTTTTTCATTTCTTTGTGAAAATCTTGCAAAATTCTTTTATCTAGGTAGATTTAAGGAACATAGTGTAGCTTATTTCCAAAATCTCAGCACCTAGGGTTCAATAATAAGCCTGTTAGCTTATTGGTAAAAAGCTCAAAATTAGTCTCATAAAAACTTTGTAGTTGTCATCTTAATTTTCTTTCTAGTTTTGTTAAGCATAGGTAAACTTTAGTTTAAATCCCTTTAAAATACATCTTAGGCATTAATAAGCATCTTTTAGTTTCAGCTTTCATCAAGTTTTAAGCTCAAAATAAGCAAAAATCCAAAAATCTTGTCAAATAGCTACTTTCTGTAAACAGGATCTTTCAGCTTATTTTTCAGCTTATTCTTTTGTCAAAAGTCCAAAGTGTCTTTATTAAAGTTGTTAAGAATAAGCTGTTTTACAACTTTGAAGTTTTAAGTTTTTGATTATGAATTTTTAAAGATTAAAAACTAATTAAAACTAAGAAAATAGAAAAAGACAAAAAATAAAAGTTATAAAAATTCTGAAAAAATAAAATTAAATAAAGAAAAAATTAACAATTCTAAAAATATAAAAATGCCCAAAAGTTACTGATTAAATTAAAAGTAATTAAACTAATTAATTTTAAACCTAATTTATATTAATTAAATTAAATAAACTAACTGTGGTTAACTATAAGGACTAACAGTGAAAAGGACACAAGGACAAACGGGGTAACAGGCTAACTAACCACAGGGACTAACAATGTTAACTATGAAAAACAAAATTACACAAACAGTCCCTGAGAATGACCCCGATTACAAAGTGGGTCCAAACAGCTTATTTTTGAAAACTTATAAAAGCAAACTTATTAAGGGGCTTAAGGGGAACAATTTTTGTAAAAGGCACATAAGCTGAATCTCAAAGAATAAGCCAGAAATATGAGCTTTTGGGGCTGCAAAAGCTAAATAAGCTTTTTAGCTTATTTTTCTTTCTTTTTGGGGTTTAAGCCAACAAATAAGCTAGAAAACTATAGGGGACAGTTAATAAGGATAGGGGAGTCCTAAAATAAGCTAAGTTATCTAGAATAAGCCCTAAAATAAGCTAGAATAGAAATAAGCTATAGTGACTGATTTAAGAAAAGCAGAAAAACCCCTACTTTGGTACTAAAATAAGCTATGCTAAAGAAGACATTAAGCTATAAAACTTTGGGTGATTAAAGGGATACCTAGGGTCTTTATAAATCTACAAAAAACTTAAGTGCTTATTAAGCTAGATTTAAAGAAATCAAGAGCTGAAAATCCACTTTTGCACCAGGGGAGGGCAAACTCAGTGGCTTAAGGCCACTTTTAGCTTATGAGAATAAGCACAATTGTGCTTTTTACCCCAAACCAATCCCCAACAGATTTAGAATGGTGGTCATTTGACTTATTTCCAAAATCTGAGGTCCTAAATCACAATAAAACCTGCTGATTTTTGATCTCAAAAGTCAAGGTTTTCAAAAAAAAGCACATTTGAACAACATACTCTTTGACTTTTTTATGGTCGAATTAAAGGACAGAACAAGGGCTTGGGTTTTGGCTAGAACAACCACCAAAGAGCCAAACACAATGGGTCTTTAAGCCTTGCTTTTGCAGCTTGAGCACTTAAGCTAATTATGTTATTAAATCTTGACAGAAACCCAAAAGGGACATAAAAAACTATTTTTAAACTAAAACTTGTAATTAAAGTGGTCTATTATGACTCACACACTCAGCCAAGAGTGGCTGAGTGCATATAACCCATGGCAATCCCCATATTGACCCATTTTAAGGTAAAACCAAACACCCCCTTATTTATAAAAAACGAATTTTTTTTACTGAGTTTGGTTGCAATAAGCAGAGATAAGGGCTAGAAGTGGATTTATTTAACTTAACATGGTTTAATCAATTCAAACAGAATTAAGTACTTATAATGTATGCTTGAAATTTGACAATCTGGGATTATCACAAAAAAAATTTTTAACTTTTTTTTTTATAAAAACTTGCAGAAATTACACATAAAACTTTTAAAACAACTGAGTACAATAATGCTTAAAAGAAATACTGAAAATTAAGATTAAACTAAAACATAAAAAAAAGGTGTTTTGTCTCGGCTTGCTTTCTCTTCTTTTATAGAGGCTCAAAGCTCTTGGGCTGTGTTTCTTGCGAGTGTAGAAAGGCCCTCATCCAATCCTAGCCTTCCATAACACTTCTTATGATCTCAACCATTGAAGGGTGTGCTCGGGTTGTGTGAATTTGGCAGGGAAGGGGTTATAGGGGTCAATAGGTTGTGGGAAGTGATAGGGGTGAGCTGTGGAGTACTTTGGGAGGTGGTATTGCAAGAAACAGTGGGGAATGGGGTGGTTTGGGTTTTGGCGGGTACGGGGGGGGTACTGTGTGTGGTTGCAGGTTTAAAAGAAAACGTTGGGGAAGAGGCACAATTAGTCCTCCATCTCTTTCTCTCTTTCAATTTCTATTTGGCCCGTTTTTAGTTATAAGTGAGGTTTGGAAAATAACAGAATTGGTCCTTGTGGTTTATTAACAAAAAGAGTTAAAAAGGTTATGGGTAATTGCAAAAACAGTCCTTGTTGTTTTAATAAAAGGGAGTTTGAGTGAATTGCAAAACCAGCCCTTGTGGTATTTTCTTTCATTTTCATTATAAAACAACTTTCAAACTTGGCATTTTTAGTCCCTAAGGTTTATAAAAATGGATTTTGGGCTTTTGTTGGGCTTGGGTTTGTATTGGGCCCACTGGGTTTGGGTTTGGGCCCAATAAGGTTTAGGCTTGGTTATTGGGCTTTTTCAAGCCCAATAAGGTTATGAAGTGGGTTTTGTGTGTACAATGGCTGAGATTGGCTGTAACTGGGCTAGGATTGGGCCTTCAAAGTCTTCACAGTCTTTGTCAATTGCACACAAATGGGCTGTTGTAATTGATTGAGGGCCCATTTGGTCTTCACAGTCTTCATAGATATACTATTGGGCTTTCCCGGCCCATCAGATGGGTAAAGATTGCATTCAATAGTATTCTTCAGTTCCGGCTCCGGTTGAACTGTGATTCTTCTGTATTGACTCTGACTTTGGCATTTTGGACTTTCGGCGTGATTTTGCACTAGTACTTTTCCAATTTTTTATCCATGCTCAGTTTTGTCATTTTGGCTTGGTTTTCTGTCTTTTTGATGATATCCACTTCCTGCACAATACAAATGCAAAACAAACATATATTTGGCAGTTTTTGTCTGTTTTTGGTCATTTAAGCTCGTTTTTAGAGGTAAAAGATATGTGTAATTAAGCACTTATCAGTAGTCCAGGTAAGTCTTCTGGAAAAACTTCCAAAAAGTCCCGTACAGTCGGCACGTCTTCAAGTCGCTTCTCCTTCGACTTGTCTTCGGTTTCCTTTACCATAACTTGTGCCAGGAATAATTGACAACCTTTCTCCATATACTTCTGGGCCTTCACACACGAGATAATGCTTAATGTAGATTTCTTCTCCTTATCACTCTTGTCTCCTTGAACGATCAGAATCTCGTTTCCATAGGGAATACGCACTATCTTCTCGTCACAGACAATCACCGCATGATTCTTTGCTAACCAATCCATGCCGATGATGACGTCGAAACTACCCAACTCTATGGGCATCAGATTAATGTTAAATGGGTGTCCTAACAATCCTAATGCTCCCACCCCCCCCCCCTTCTTACAACCTCTAAGCACAGTGTTAGTTCTGAAGTTCCTTTCGTCAGCTTAGTGACAGCATAGCTAACGTATAGGGAGAGGAGAATATCTAACAATGCACTAAAAGTATTTGATACGAAACTTCTATCGGCACCCGAATCAAATAACATGTAAGCATGATGATCGTTGAGAAGGAACGTACCCGTGACAGTGTTGGAACCTGGGTTTGCGTCACCTCCTCCTAGGACATATGCTTTGCCTCTTGCATCAGGAACTCTTGTTTTGTTCCCACGGTTTTGGTTCTTGACTTTGGGATAATCCTTTTGGAAATGTCCTGGTGCTCCACACTCGAAACAAGTCACATCCCTCTGATTCACCATTTGACCTCTCTGGGTAGAAGTAGTAGAATTGGTAACCTTACAATCCCGGGTCAAATGCCCAATCTTGTTACACTTCCCACATCTTATAGTGACAAGGGCCTACATGATGTAGTTACACTTGTTGCAGATGGAAAAGTACCTTCTTCTCCTTTTTCTTTTTTTTCTTTTATCATTGTTACCAGCACATATTTTTTATTTTTGGCTCTAGCAACATTATGACCTCCAGTATTCTGTCGTTTGAACGGTGGTTGTTATCTACGGTTGTTTCCTTAGTTGTTGTTCAATCTCCTCTTGTTCTCTGTGTTTATCACATCATAGCCTTTCAACTTCTTATCCATCAAGTTATTGGCGATTTGAACGACATCCTGTAGTCTTGTGGGTTCTGCAGCAAAAAAAACCAAATTATTTCCCTTGGATTATTATTGGAAGGACCTCAATGAATTTCTCCACCGATCTTCCTTCCTTGGGTCCATTTTTGGTAACACATCATGGTCAACTCTTGAAATCTCTGAGTATAAGCAGTCAAATCATTGTTCTTCACGGTTAAGTTCTACAGTTCAGTTTCCATTTTCTGAATCTCATTCCTTGGGCAATACACTTTAGTCATTAGTTTCATGAGCTCCCCCCATGACATGGCAAACGCAGCCTCAGTCCTAATAGTCCTCTTATGTGAGTTCTACCAAGTTAGTGCACTGTCCAACAGGGTGCAAGTAGCATACTTAACTTGGGACTTCTCTGGGCAGTTGCTGATATGGAACATTGTTTCCATTTTCTCAAACCATCTTATCAATCCTACAACTCCTTCCGTTCCCTTAAGGTTGAGAGGTTGACACTTCATGAAGTCCTGGTAGGTGCATTCTCTAGCAATAGGTCTATCACCTCTAACATTCTCATCTGGATTCTCATTTCTACCATTTCCATTTCCACCATTTCCATTTCCACTGTCGCCATCACTGCTATTTTGGCTTTGGTTTTCAGTATCGAGAGCATTGGCGGCACGAGACGCCTCATAAGTAGCCAACGCTTCTTCCACACGTCGGTTAACGAGTTCTTTGATTTCTTTAGGGGTCATACTAGAGCGAGTGATAGTCATTGTTCTACATCACAAGATACAACCCATGGTGAGATTTTGAAACGAATATACGATTATTAGATAACGATAATTTAATACATGCTATGAAACAAAATATAATATAATTACAAGACGATTTCTAGAATGAATAAGTAACAATATAGATAAATAAGCGAGAGAGTCAAAACAAGCTTTTTATTTCATGAATAAAAGCATAATTTAGTTATAACCAAAATCCAAAATAGGTACATGATCCACAATTATTTCTACTGCTAACATCTAGACCTAACCATAAGTCTAGTGTTTTTACATGCTATGTACAAACCCTTAGTCTAAGGGCGAAAACCCAAACGTCTCTCAACATATGACTCCAACCTCCTAAGTCTCTCTCCGAGTATCATCACGATCCCTACGAACCTGACGAAACTCCTCCTGTGAAAGAGACATGTGAAGTCAAAGACTGTTCACACGATCCCTCTCGATATCCAACATAGCACGAACCTTGAGGTTCTCCAACCTCAAGCTATCCACTTCCTGCACAATACAAATGCAAAACAAACATATATTTGGCAGTTTTTGTCTGTTTTTGGTCATTTAAGCTCGTTTTTAGAGGTAAAAGATATGTGTAATTAAGCACTTATCAGTAAAAGTCACGCACAGCATCATCCAAGTCAATCGGCATATCCTCGAATGACCTAACAATGCCCTCCCTAGTGCCAGACGAATTAGAAGAATCCTCTCCAGCTGGCTCTATAATCTCCTCCTCAACTATCGGTGCGGACATCAGGTCGATACCTACCTCAACCGTGTCTCCAGCACTGGTGTCAACCTCATACTCCTCTGTATCATCCCTGACATCCCTAGGGTCAATCTCAACATGATCTCTAACATCATCCCCATCACCAATACCTAACTCCATATCAATCTTAGTCTCTATAGGATCAACCTCGGTATTCTCCTCTATGCTAGCCTCAGACGAATATGAATCTCCGAACCTCTTACGTAGTGGTAAGAGATCAGTACGAGTAGGAGCTAATGATCCCATAACTGGCATAGATGATGGTACAGAATCAACCGGGGATCTACATCTCTTGCGAGATGGTCTACCAGAATGTGAAGATGAATGCAGGGGTCTCTCTAATGAATCTCCTGATGATGACTCTGATGTAGTCGGTGGATACAAAGTAGATAATTAAGCAGCATAATCTGGGTGATACATCTATAGTCGAAGATCCAGAATGAGCATGATCTGATACATCCAAACCCGAAGAATCCGAAGATGAACTGGATAAAGATGAGTGATGGTCTGAAGAACGAGGTGATGCATGCCTCGATGCTAATCTGCGAGATGGTAAAGGTCCAACTCTCTTCCTCGCAGTCAACAACTTACGCGCCCCGTTAAGGTGGGTGTGGTAAGGTTGACCAAAAGGAATAGCCTCCCCGAGTCGGATAAGAATCGCTGACCGTTGACGAATCCTGGGCGGGGCAGTAACAGGAGCAATAGGAAACTCAGATGATGATGATGGACGTGCTATTACCCTGCTCCTCCAACGAGCAACGGTAGCAACATAAGGGTCCTGCGATGGTGGTCCATCAGAAGAATCAGGAGCCTCAGAAGAATCGGTGCATAAGAATGGTGAAATAGCTGGTAGCGGGGAAATGTGCTCTGGTGAAGACATCTCATCTGGTGAATCAGAATCGGAACCCGAATAGGGAACCAAGCCACACAATCCAGTGGGTGAAGCGACAAGAGTCGTCTCAACCACAGGAGCGGCAGATGAAATAACAGGAGCAATAGTAGAAGTCTCTGGAGCAACCACAGAAGTAGAAGGAATAACAGTAGGAATATCACCAAAAAGAATAACCCGAGAGGGCGGTGATCCCACACTCTCATCCGAAGAATCAGAAGAAATAGCAATAGCTGAAGCTGCCATGATCTGCACAAGCAAAAGTTTATATAAATCTCCTTTATATGAAACCATGCAAGGCATAAAGAAACGATGAAATGAATGGCAAGGTAAATATGGCAATATGTAATACTCTCAAGTATATATAGAAATCTCATATATATGTATATAGCAAGGATAGACAACACGTAAGCACAGATAGAGGCACATAGGATCACATACTGGTTATAGACCAGACCTAGTATAACTACCTGGTTCTCTATAACCTTGGCTCTGATTACCAATCTGTCACACCCCCAGACGGGGCCTGGACAGAATACGTGTCCGAGGGCGTGACGTCATAACAATCCGAACACAAGCAACAAAGAACGACCACTAATCATGGACGTTTGAAAAAGTTTACTCGTTGCATAAAAGAAAATAAATTTAAGTTTTACAACCGGTCATAAGAGAGTTAAATGTAGCGAAAGCATAACAAAGTTTTGATAATGACAATGAGTATATAATATATAAGCCTTGAAATTGGTGAAGTCACATAACACATAGACTCCATTTAGCATCAAGAATCAATCCAAGCTAAGCACCTGAGAAACATGTTTAAAACGTCAACATAATGTTGGTGAATTCATAGGTTTAAGTTAGTACAAGAGTGGACCACAAGATTTCAAAACGCATGCGACTACTATAACAGATACAGCATCACATAAAAAGTATTTATTGTTACGCTAAGCTCATGACACCGATGCTAATAAGATAGGGCATATCATATCATGCCACATAGTATTCCTGCCCTTGACTGGTGTCCCAAACCAAAGACCACCACAACGCATATTCGACATGACATATATCCGTTTGTTCTTCGTTAAGTGGAACCAAAGCAGATAGGGATAATTAGTCCCAATAGATCTATTTACGCATTCGCGCTCACTTAACCAAACCAATTGGCCATAGGTGACTAACGGTTCATGATAGTTCGGGCAATAGTGGTTTGTAGCAAAACTTAGGCAACACATAAACATGTAAAACTCACGTTAAGTACTTGTGTCCAATTTTAAAAGCAAACAATGTTTCTCACCCCAAAGTATAAAGCATTTGAAAATAGGTAAAACGTGGGGCTATGAACTCACCTTAAGCAAGTGGTGAATCGATAATCAACGAGGAAGAAATAAAGCCGAAAGGTCCTACACGCGACCTAAATAAATGACGCGTCTTAGGTAAACGAAAGATAACCGAAACTTGTACGACACGCTTTCAAGAGAAAAGACATCCATATGTGTTTGTGCTTTAGTTTGTTTAATAAAGTATGACTAAATAAAATTATAGAGTTTTTCGTCAAGTCTTGGCGTTTATCCAAAAATTACTACTTTTAGAAAGTTTCTATTTTAGGAAAGTTTTTAGTTTCAAGACGTTAATACCGTCCCCTATATTTGTTAAGTTTCCATATTTTCAAAATGCGCTAACTAACCATAATCGCTTAACTTCCAAGTCCGATCCGCTAAGTTTTACCAAACTTACTATTTTTAGTAACTTTATCGTTTTTCCTAAAACATGTTAATGACGTCTTCAGAAGATGCTAATCTATATATATGTGTTACTATATGTTTCGCTAGAGTTTAGAAAGTCCAAAAATGTTCGAAAGTGTCCGAAAACTCTTTTTACTATTCACATCAGCACACTATTTATTTGGTTTTGCTGAAAAATGTTTCAAGTTTCATTTAACTATAACTTGACCGTTTTAAGTCCGATTTTAAAGTGCGATATGTGAAAAACTATCTATTCAAAAAGAGCTCTTCAAAAACTATTTTGACGCCTAATGAATACATTTTTAGGTCACTCAAAACCTCAAAACTATTTTTAGGTCAGCAAACATGGACTTTTCATTAATACTCACAAAATTCTCATCCAAACGCCACAATAGTGCTTATTCTAGCCTAATCCCGATCACTACCAAACCAACCAACAAAACCACACTTAATCTAACCTAATCCCTTCATTTCTATTGTTGCAACACACTTTTCAACTCATCTCACCATAACTTATAAAACAACAAACATTTAATTTCCATTTTTATAAAAGTTGTCAAGTTATTTTTATCATTTCTTTTAAAAAAGTAACACAAACACATGGACTCTTAAACTTGAACAATACTCATAAGAATAAAAGAAATGAAATAAGAGATGACCAAGAAATACTTACAAGAATGAAGAAACAAGTAGAGAATCACAAGATCTATTCTCAAAATGACTAGATCTATAAAACCCACTTATAAAATTAGAAACCCTAATTTTATAATCTTGAGAAAACCTTTGAAAATCAACCAACCAGTACTTGGAAATACCTTAGAAACCCTTGGAAATGAACTTAGAATGTTTGGATCTTAAATAAAATCAAAAGTTATGGATGTGTTTGTGGGTGTGTTTGTTGCCGAGACCCAAAGGGAAGAAAGAAAGAGAGACAAAAATTTTGTGAGGCTATGTGTGAATGAAATGACCTAAACTTGTTATAGTGGGGTTTATATAGGAAGAGACATTAGGGTTTTTGGGTTAAGATGTGCCCCCATGTGACCAACACACACCAAAGGGGTGTGTCTTTGTGGTTTCGGCCGAACTAGCCCCAAGGACCCAAATGGGTTCAAATTTTGCATCATGGTTCATTATGGATGAATAAGTTGGTCATGTTGAGGTCAAATGAAGTCAAAGTATGTGCAAGAAGTCACATGTGAAGTTCAAACTAGTGAAGAGTGCATGAGGGTGACTCCCTCATAAGTCACTATCTTATGCTTACAAGATCACATGCATGGAATATCCAAAAGATGCTTCATGAATTAATTTAAGATGCATGGTGATGTTGTTGGGGTTTTAGGCGTCCAACATGTCAAACAAAGGGAGGTGAACGAAATTTTTAACATTACAAAGCTTGACGGATGATAACTCGAGTTTACACGAAAAGTTTGCGGGTTTTTAGGGTTTCGTTTGGTCAAAAACGCGAAAAACGCAATTTAAAAGATAAAACCCTAAAATTAATATCGAAAGTGATTAAAAATCACAAAACACTTAGAAAAGTTAAAATATCTCATATAAGGCCTAAATTTATTAATAACCGATGCCGGGACGCGCCCGATGATGTTTTTCAGATTTACGCGGTTTAACTTCCCGGTAAACTGTCAGATTCAAACGTAACATGAAAAAGTCAAAGATAATAATCGGAAAGGTTTAAAATGTTGACATGAACTTACGGGGTGTGACATCTGCAAATACAATATAGTGATGCCACGCCAAGATACGGGTCAATTACAAAGAAGTATCGAGAAATGTGTACTTTACAAGTCGTGAACATAATACGGGCTGCAATATGTATTAGCAAAGATCATTTAACCCACCATGGCTGCAAACACAATATAGTGATGCCATGCCAAGATACGGGTCAATTGCAAAGAAGTATCGAGAAATGTGTGCTTTGCAAGTCGTGAACATAATACATGCTACAATATGTAAAGCTTACACGACAGTAGTTGCAATACGTAAAGCCTACAATAAAGTTGAAACAATTGATAAGCAAGACGAAGTGAAACACACAGGCCATAAACCAAAAGCATCCAAAGAGAACACAACCATCAAATAAAAGTTCAAACAAAAATGAATCATAAAAACCATCAACTAAAACAAGCAAAACCCCAAAACAATGTAATTAACTCTTAAAACTATCACAACATACCCAAAAAACACAAACATCAGCATATTAATCGACGAAACACAAAATTAGCATACTAATCGACCAAATTAATACCGAACACAAAACCTTAACCTTAGTTAAAACAATAACCGAATACAAACCTCAATAAAAAAACCCTTAAATATATCATACCTTAACCCTAGATAAAACAATTAACATATATAAAGCTCAATCAAACAACATGCAAACAATTTTGAAACACTTACTAAAAAATAACTTGGATTAGCTCAATCAAACAACATGCAAACAATTTTGAAACACTTACTAAAAAATAACTTTATCCCCTTCAATCCCCTACCAGAAACCATCAAATAACCGTCACTCCCCCACCAAAAAGCGTGACACACCCCATCTTTCAAAAGCCCTAAAATCAAATCCAATTAAAGACGCATGCACCCCGAAATTCAAATCTGAACAAAAAACTCCAAAATCAAATTCGATGTTAAAGTGGGAAAGAATAGGTCGTGGGAAAGAAAGAGAGAAAGACATGTATGTGTTAAAGTGGGAGAGAAGAGGGGGTGGGAGAGGAGAAAGTGGGAAGAAAATAAAGATAGGTGATGAGTTGAAAAAAAGTATAGATAAATGTGTACTTTGTGAGTCGTAAACTAAAAAACATACTGATTTTAATTAAGAGTTTTAAAATGTGTTAATTTTTTATGATAAAAGTAATATAATTATATGTATAAATAATTAAAAATATGTAATTTGTTGTAAATGTA